>NCQT01062630.1:2381-12895 GCA_002740465.1 Stenocereus thurberi
CAAGGTTTTGGGCTTTTGTTTTGGGCCCAACAAGCTAAGTTTGGGCTTGAAAAATTTTTCAAAGTGTTAGAAAAATTTTGTATTGCTCGGGATTAAAGTTTACTGAAGGTAAGAAAATAGCTAAATTATACTTACCGATGCCTAATATCGATTCGCCTGATATTTAATCAAGAATTAGTCACTAAACTATGCTTACCGAGGCTAATATCGATTCACCCAATGCTTAATCAATCAATGAAACTTGAATTAACAATCAATGAAACTTGAATTTATAAGTGGGGCTCACATGAAATACCCTCCAACCAGGATGATTAAATACGACAAATGAAAGTGAAAATATTAAATGACAAAAGGTAATTCGGTAAATATATAAATTGAGTATAATTGAATTAATAAATATGATTTGGTTAAACAAATAACCATGAGTGATTAAATCAATAAATATAATTAATTACATGAATAAACATGAATAATTAAATAAATATACATGATTTAAATATATATATGGGTTAGGATCAGATTATTACAACCTTCCCCCCTAAAAAAGTTTTGTCCTCGAAACTTATGATTTTTATCATGTATGAAATGCCACCTCAAGTATAGATTGTTGGTTTTCACTGCTTCCCTCCAAAAAGGTATGATTAGCCTAAAGTGTATATCTGCTTAATCCTATGATCGAGTATCTAGATCCTCAGTGACTTCACTGGCTCAATTACTTTGGTTCAAAATTGATATTCTCTACAAAAGAAAAATTTGTTACTGCAAAGAGGGTAGTGTGCTCTACTGGTTCTCTAGCTTAACCACTAATAAATATGAAAACTATTGCATTTCCTAATAAGGACTCTGATACTGACTTATAAAGTCCAATGTAATGAAGACTCAAATATCTTTGACATCCAGTCTATTGACACCCTTGACTATAGAGCCTTTTGGAATACTTTATATCTCATCTGAACTTTGATTGTCTCCTTCTTTGGTCAAAATGACCATATCACTCTTGTGTAGTCCTTGTGTCACCTTAGTGTGTACTTGAACTGTCTCATTATTCTCGATACTTCTCCTTGCTTACTCTAATACAGCTAAACATTGTTTGAGATTATGCCCTCATCAAAAAGTCCTCACCTGATGTTCTTAATGCACCACATGAACTTCCCTCATCAGACAAGGCTAAGATATGCTCTAAGTTCGAATTAGAAGCTAGAATAAACATGGTCAGAGATAAAAATTATGGAATGGTAGTCAAGTGAGTCATTAGGAACAAAAGAAATAAATAATGAGACCAGAAAAAATTTATAAAGGAGTGATTAACATGGGGTTGTTAGAATAAAGATAGCCGTAAGTGTATCATGAATAGTAAAATATAATGCCACAAGAATTGTGGTTTATAGATATGGATCATAAAGGGTCTAATAAATAATTAGCCAAGGAGAAAGATGGTCCACTTATACTCGAGTTTAACTGATGAATTGGAAACAAGATGACAAGCAACTGAGCTTCAACTAGGTGACTTTATAGCCACAAGCAAATGAGATAAGTACAATAGATAGATGAGACAAGCAATGTACAATAAATAGATAGATTGGATGAGCAAAGTGCAATAGATAGACAAATAGACTGAATAAGCAAACTGTAACAGATAGATAAATGGATTGGATGAGCAAAGTGCCAATGGATAGATAAATAAATTAAGCATGCTACAATAGGAACACACCTTTTCTGATATGAAGCCAATTCAAGTACAACAATAAGATTAAATAGAGAATGCAGAAGTTTATTTATCAGAATGTAAGATATATGTGTAGGAGTTGATGTTCAAAATAAGGAGAGTAAGGGGATTATGATAATCGCAATCACCCACCCCAATGAGAGTTGAATTATATCATGAGTTCAAAATAAGATATACGAGCTTATCATTATGAATAAATGAGATATAAGATAAAGGTGTGAATCGGCTCTCAGCGGAATGAACTACAACTCATGATCATGAAATAAAGATGGTGCAGGTCGAAAGCACTAGAAAGTTGACAATCATATAGGGTCGAACAAAAATGTATTGTACATTTAACAATGGGTTTGCAAAGACATGGAAGATCATGGTAATAGGAAATATCGGGTTGAAATGTAAAGGAGATTAAACAATATTGGATAGTATCAAGTTTTGAAGATAAGACAAGCAAACAATTTCAAGAATTACTATAAAAGGGCATTCTTGCAAAAGATAAACTGGGGTTGTATGGTTCAGGTGTGATATCCAGACCTCAAATCATTCCTGGAAAAGACTTCTGTTATTGGCAGTTAATCCCATAAATCATTTATTCAAGGTATAGGCCATTTATTTTTGATAGTATCTTGTTCAACTCTCTGTANNNNGTACACAATCATAAGGTTCTGCCTTCCTTCTTCACACATATAAAACTAGGGTTTCCCACAGTGACATACTTAGTCAAATTACTCCCTTCTATAACAACTCATCTTACTAAATCTATAGGTCTTTGAACTCTACTAGGGGTCATATGATAGGGGCTCTAAAAATGAATTGAGCACCTAGAACTAGGTTGATATGAAAATCAATGTTTCTTGGGGAAAAATAGTCCTGAAAATCCTCAGATGAAACATCTCTAAATTCACGAACTATAATTATGGATATGTATATATTGAGTGTGCTTGGCATATTAATATTCAATGCATTACTGATATGATAACTTACTTGCTTGCACAGTGTAATTAGGGCGGAAATAAGGTTTTTCTTCCCTCGGTCCATAGAAACACATGTCTAGTCTTTCCTCATTTCTCAAAATAACCTTAAGATCTTTACAATACATGATCAGTTCATCCCCATAATGATAACAAGGTCTGCCAATCAAACTGGATTAAATGCCCAATGAATATGGTTCCAGCAATACTAATAGAGGCATATTTGTAAAAGATAATACATTCAACTGCTTACTGGTCTCAGTAAATTTAAAAGACTAGGGAACGATCTAAAGTGTAAAGAGATGTAACAACACCATAAACTCTTGCAAAAATATTTCTTGATTGGTTATAAAGGACAGATATGTAAGCTGAATGAATGAAAGGATGAAGATTCATAATGAAAGAGGTAAGGCATATAAATGATCTGCATATACAAGACATGCAGTTTATTCATGATGGTCATGATAGTAAAGTAAATGAATAATGTTATGAAGTTGAGACAAATCATTAAGTATTGAAGGTGAAGAAACCTAACAGATTACCAAAGAGGCATTTAAAATGTCATACAGTACCGGTATGTGAGTAAATTGATGAAGATGAGGGTCCACACCACCAGAAGGGAAATTTTACTCATCTGGTGTTTGAAAAGTCAATACATCAAAATGAAGGAGTCAGTCTTATGACTGAACATGATGACATCCATTAATAACAAATTCTGCAGTAAGTGGAAGTCTTGGGTAGGCATATAAACTCTGAAACTACTGGCAGATGGAAATAGCATAAATCATTGTTTATTATTAATAAGATAGGCTATACTAGTAAAGAAAGAATTACCAAAATAACTTGAGTAACGACATGCAGTCATGGCCATAGATTAGTATGCTAATGTGGTGTTATAGCGCTATAGAAACACGAACAATATGGATCCATTTAATTGCTACAAGGGCACTCAATGACTGGGTCTAAAGCAATCAAAGACTTTACAAGCAATAAATGAATTGTGCCCAAATAGAGGCAGGGAGTTAAAGTAGGTGACAGTAAAAATAAGGACATAGTGGTGACTAAACTGTAAGTAGAATGGATCAAATATACTTAGGAAGAACTACAAATCACATAGTAACGCACACCGGGGTCATTATAGGCTCCATTATAGAAATAGAGAATTAAATGATTATGATTGTCAGGGTTTGAATCGCCTATAAGAAAGGTTGCTCAGATGTGTTTAAAGGATTCCCCACAGAGCACATATGAGATTTTTCATAAACACTCCATTACAAATCAAGAGAGTGTTAGTGGCAAAGAAATGATGCCTCTGAACAATCCAAGGTAACTAGGGCAGAAATAAGTCAATGATAGGAAGTAATGGGAGCATTGCTGATGTAAGGTCTTAATGTCAAGAATGACAGCTTAATCTTACTCGTACCACCATATAGTGCCAAGTAGCACACTGTAAGCTACCGAACTACCATCACAGGATTCCCTACAGTAATTCCATCTCATACTGATTCAACCCAAAGATATACCAAGTTGCCAATGGCATTCCTACAATAGGTTTTAAACATCACTATACTCAATATCATGTATGTTAATACACCTCAATGAAACTCTCAAATTCTAGAGCAAAATGGACAGAGTTCCACCTAAAAATTAGCTAAAACCCAGGCTTAAAGCCTTACAATAGATACCTGAAAAGGAGAGAAACACTTCAATATCTTAACGGCCATACGCCGGAGTTCATAACTCAATGGGTCATACACGTAGAGTGCACGATTGTAAAAATTCAAATAAATGAGAGAAATGAATCATACAATACAACTCCCAGATAAATGAGGGCATGCCTCACTAAAGATGACCCAAATGGTTCCACACTCCACTTTACTAATGCTCGAATCTCAGGATATTATCAAATGATTGAGTCACATAAATGAAAATGGTTCCTCTATATGTGCCCATACATATGAACTTATAGTCAATAGCTCATTTAACTGGTTCAACATAACTTATACGCACCTTGATAGATAACTCATAAACACTTGATAGCTTATAGTGGCCCTTAAAACCTTAGCTCTGATACCAAATTTGTAACGCCTTCAAAATGCGAATGACATGATTTATGAAAAATTGCAGCGAAAGACTTAATAATAGAAGGCACTACTGCCGTCTTGATAAGGACAAGGCTCACTGAAACCATTTAATCTTATAACTCATGTTCATAATCACAATATCTATTAAACTGAAACACTTCAGGACCAAAGTCCATAATAGTTCAACTTCAATACAATGGACTTAATCATACCATGTGCTAACTCGCACTACACACTATACAAGTATATCGAATATAGACCCAACTTGACCCTGAGGTCAATCCCAACATATATGCTATGCTAAATCCACTGTGAGCATCTGTTGACTTCCAAAAAGGCTTGCCAAATGGAGAAACATATGATACTTCATCACCTAAAATGGAAAACATGAAAACAATTCGAAAATGTGAGCTAAAACTCAGCACATGCATTCCTGTATTGTAAAATGAGCGTATAAATACTATTGATGGGTACCTACCTTTGCAATTCATTTAGTTCGCAATAACAATGAAAATAAAAGTAATATGAAATTGAATTGCTCATTATTATCTAGATGTGAACCTCTTATAATGATATGATCTATACATAGGTATACGCCTGCCAATCTGATCAAGAATTGGCCTGAAGCCACGCGGGTAATTAATAGGCTGACTCTCTATGAATGATAACTGACGGGGTCACAAGTTAAATAGAAAATTATTGTATAAACTAATTCATTGATAAACTTATTAAGAGTTGTAAGTTGATAAACATGTTCTGCTTTCTGAAGATACAAGCAATGGACGTATCTTGAGTCTTTAAAAAAAATGTCATCTGACTTGATAAATATGTTCTGACTTGATAACATTTATGCATAACTGAGAATGATAACTAGACCTTGATTCTATTTCATAAGTGTCATTATAGGTATGTGTAGTTAGTAAATGATCCTTACTCACATAATTGAGTAAGTATGTGTAATATAAATTAAGTAATTAAATGGTATACATGACTTGGGTATTTCAATATAGCTTCAAACTAAATTAATAGAAGTAATTACATTCGATATAAAGTAAATGAAAGTAAAATAGATCACAATAAGATAAATGAGATCACAAAGAAAAAGGCCTTGATGGTGACAAATGAGAGAGTGGTTATGGCCTTTTCTGAGATACGTTGTTGATCTGATGTATAACTTGATTCAAGATCATAGCTAGTACAATAGATTGGCTTGATAAATACATTTGATACATTCTGAATTGAGTAAGTAATAAAGGTTTGAGGCCAAGAGAGATATATGTTGGTATAAACTACAATAAGTTAGTCTGATAAATATGGTTTCTGAGTCACAACTCTTCCTACTTCTCATATTTCATTCATAAATCCATTAGATATAGAATTTCACCCCAAATGAGTCATTGAACTCAATAGAAGCTATTAAGCTCACTAAACTCGGTATTTTCTTTGTAAAATCTATAATTGATTCAAAGCTCATAAACAAGCTCACAAATTGTATACTTGTCTTCTGCTTTCTCACTAATCAAGGTAAAAGCTCCATGAAAGTCCATGAATATTCATTTCTCTCTTAAATGATCTTACTTGACCTAAAATACACAAAATGAGTGCTTGATCAATCTCACTCAATTTTTATTATTGCTCTTTACACATTAACTCAAAATGCTTTCAAAAATCACCAAACCCAAGATACTCAACCAAAATTCATGAAATCTAATAGGAAATTCGAAAATAGTATGGACAATCTACAGTGAAATTTTTAGAATTTTTCTCCAAGTATACGCCGCACAGAAATTGCAGTAACAACCCAATTTACACCAGAGCAGGGCAGTTCATTTCAAAAATTCATAACTTTCACTGTTAACCTCAAATGGAGACCTAAACCCCAATATTAAAAGATTAAGAAGTCCTAGAAAACTTTCATTTATAACACAAAATATGATTCCCACAATACAGGTTCCTAAAACGGGACTAAAACACGAGTGTGTTAGTTTTGGGTTAGCCTGCATAGATCTAGCAAACCAGACATAACTTTATCCACAAAACTCAGATTAAGGGGATTCAAAAGAAATTTGAAAGACAACTCATTGATCTAGCTCCCACCAAAATCCAAAATTTTTAGACAAGCCACACATTACCTGTTTTTCCTGGAATAGACCCTTGTTTTTGGGCCCTTTATAGCTTGCAGCCGACTTTATTATCCTTTTTCGCATACTTACCCTCTAAAATCACTTGTTGAAATTACCAAACCATGGGGTGACCCTCAACATCACTTTAGACAACCCCAATCCATAATTTTTACTTCATAATCATCAAAGATTCATTTTCAAACTAATAACATATTCAACATCTACATCACCTAATGTGATCCAGATGAACAGATTCAATACAAAAACTCACTTAAGTCCAGCATGATAATGAAAACCCTAATTCTTACTCATTCAGGTCAACATCCAACTAACCATAATTAGCTTCAAAATGATAATCTAAAATCATAGTTTTCATGATTTATAACACAAATCACAGCAAGATACATACACAAGCTCAAACTCATACTTGCTTAATTTCAAGTCACTTGATCATGTTCTTGATCAAATACTCATAACTCCAAACATCTCCAAACTCAATAAAAATTGCATAAAACTATCAATTTGATCATACAAACAATAATCATAACTAAAACAATCCCAAAAACTCAAAATAGAACAAGTTAGGGTTTGGGTATACCTTACTTTAGGCTTGAATTAAAGGGAGCAGGGGGCTGTTTTAAGTGATTTTGGTGGTTGGACACGATAGCTAGTAGCAAGGGGAAGTCGGGGCAGCTGAAAGCTGGCTGGAAAAGTGGCTAGAAACCATCAAAAATTGCGGCTCAAGGTGTAGCAGCTGTTGCCCCTGTTTTCTACAGAAATGGGGTGAGGTGGAGAGAGAAAGTGGAGAGTTGAGTTTTGTTATTTTTGCTGAATTTTTACGTGTAAAAATTGTCAATTAATAGTCACATATGGCTGCAAATTTCAACCCAAAAATTGGCTTTTTGGGTATTAAACTTAGGTGCTAAACTGAGTAATTAGTGAAATAACAAAATTAGCAAGACTTTGGGCTTCTGTTTTGGGCCCAACAAGCTAAGTTTGGGTTTGAAAATTTTTTTGCAGTGTTGGAAAAAATTTGTATTACTCGGGGTTAAAGTTTACCGAAGGTAAGAAAATAATTAGTCACTAAATTATACTTACCGAGGCCTAATATCGATTCACTTAATATTTAATCAATCAATGAAACTTGAATTAACAATAAATAAAACTTAAATTTCAAAGTGGGACCTAAGTGAAATATCCCCCAACTGAGATGATTAAATATTATAAATGAAAGTGAAAAACTTAAATGACATAAGGTAATTCGATAAATATATAAATTGAGTGTAATTGAATTAATAAATATGATTTGATTCAACAAATAACCATGAGTGATTAAATCAATAAATATGATTAATTAAATAAATAAACATGGTTAATTAAATAAATAAATATAATTTAAATAAATATATATGGGTTAGGATCGGGTTATTATACTCATTGTGATTATTATTTGAAAAAGTAGGAAATTTTGAATACAGTTTATGAGGGTGTGAATTGTGAGACCTGTGCTCTTTTAGAGTGTTGGAATTTTTATACTAAAAATGTAGACGAAGCTTGGGATTTTCTTGATTGGTTGGCTCAGGATACTTATGAATATGAGATTAGTTATGCTAATTCATACATCCCACCCCTCTTGCATCCTTGATTATGCTCCTCCTATGTGTGAAATTTTCCGTTGTTCTAATCATGACAGTAATTCTTGTCCCTATTATATTTCTGATGAGGGCTTTGCTAGACTTAGCAATATGATAGAGACAATGAACGAGCAACAAATTGAGTTTGCTTATAAAATGCAGGAGTATGACCTATCACCTAAGACTGGCCTTGGGTTTAGTTCTCCTCGACTTGATGTCAATCTGTGTGATGATGGTGCATCCTTCCCTCCTCTAGAGTCCGGACTAGAGGAAGTACTAGACCATCCCTCGACAACTTTGGTCACAGTTGCTCCATCCTTTCCTAATCCCCTTAGGGACAACATTACGTTCATCATGACCTTTCTTGATACACCTTTCCCTTTAGCTTTGTCAACGGAGTTCGAGGTAGGTGAGATCTTTGGTGTTAGCGCTAGTGTTCATGAGGATGATACTTGTTCTAAGTCAAGCGATGTTTTTATTGAGGTTCCTGATCTTCATGAGGCCACAGGGCTAGCTAGTCCTGATATTGTTGATAATATATCCCCCAACCCTCTCGATTCATTCCGTGCTTCTCTTTCATGTTCGCTATCCTCCCCTTCCCTTGAGTGTTGTGATATGTTAATTATTGATTCTTATGTGATCCTTGAGGGGAATGTGGTTGATTGTTTTGAGTTCCCAGGTACTTTTAGAGGGTATAACCCCTCCTTTGATCCTTATAGTCTATACCTAGAGAACATGCCTAGAAAAATCATGTTAACTATTGCATTTAATTATTCTATTGATTTTTCTAAGGCATTTGATAAATTTAGGAGAGCACTTACCAGTATTTCAAGATTCATGTTTAAGTGCTCTTATTCACATTCATCTGAGTTGCATGCTCAGGCATTTGATAAGCTCTTGTGAGCTTTGATGATATTCGAGTTGACAGCTCGAGTCTTAAGAGACAAGGAGTGGCTGATGCTCTTTAAGCCCCAGTGGCATAGTTAGGGTACATTCAGTGCCCGACCTGGCATACTCGTTCTAACTCTTCTCCCTTCTTTTTATTTTCTTTCTTTTCCTTTTTGTTTAGTTGTGGATATTAGGTTGTGTTTAGTTGTGGATATTAGGTTGTGTTTTTGTTGGTGATCAACTTTGAGGTGAAATTTGGGATGTTATTGAGCTAACGGATGGCTATGATCACCTTTCTGCCTTGTTTTCTTTTTGTGTGTTTTGTTTTGTGTGTCTTATGTGTGTCATTTTGTTTTCTTTGTTTTTTGTGTGTTTTTGTGGTTTTTACAACTCCTTGGCTTCCAATAAGGATATTGTGAGATTTAGGTGCGGGGGTGAGGTCGCATACCGTTTGGGATTATTTTTAGTGAAAAATTTTCAATTTTTGTATAATTTTTCTTACTAACTTTGGGTAAGCATCGCACTATTCTGATCAGCTTAAATCCCTTGTGCTTTGACTATTAGTTTGTATATAAGCGGGATGTGCACGATAGATCTTCGTCCTCAGTGTGTCATTCTAGGCCCTAATTCTAACCCCAATTGTTCATTATTGATGTATAATCCAGTCCTTATCTATACCATCATCGTTAGCTTAGGGTCTTAGTCTTCGATGATTGGCTCTCCTACTTGTCTTGTAGACAGTTACTTTAGTCTTTGTTTGCTTTTCAAAAAAAAAGAAAAAAAAATTTAAAAAAAGAAAAGAGAAAAAGAAAAGGAAAAAAATAAAAATCTGGAATGACAAGTATCCCTTTGAGGTATGCACTACTGGGTGTTATCCTTTGAGGCAATATTGCTGCTGGGAAAGCTTGCTTTCGGTGTTAACAAGTCAATAATGCAGTTTGTGTTAGTCAAGTAGGATTGAGTTTGATTCTGGTATGCCTAAGTCCTAAGATGATGATGTACTTGCATATTAGCATTGGGATGCATTCAAAGTTTTATGTACAGTGGGGTGAAAAGTTAGTGATTTGATATCATCCATAGGGATAGAGAGC
>NCQT01062634.1:0-10263 GCA_002740465.1 Stenocereus thurberi
GGTTTGGTTTGTTTGAGTTTGATTTGGTTCACTTACCCACCACATATACATCACATCATAAGATTGAGGAAAACCTAAGAGATGCAAAGTCCAATTAATAAATTTCCAAATACTACTGGCATGGGAAAAATCCATCACTAGTTAAGGAAAGTTAAGCCACCTCAACTGGATGTCGAAAAAAATTTTGGGGAAAGGAAACAAAATTAGCCAACGATTTGAAATTCTAAAGTAAGAGATTTAAAAGTCAGTCAGAGGAAATTTTCCAAAAATGGACAAAACATATCGAAAAATAAAATGGCTAAGCCTCTTTACGAAAGAGACCAAATCAATGAAGGGTACAAAAGACTAACATTCAGAAAGCCTTCAAGGTTTGGATGATTCATATTTCAAAGTGAAAAACTCCTAACCAATTCAGAATGCAAGGTCTGGCTATAAATTGATGCATTTTAAATTAAAATCGAACATACTGAAGGGGCAGATGATTCGGGTAGATAAAATCTATAAAAGATATTGGGCCAAAGCCTAATTGAAGCTGGAGGAAGGGATTGATTAAACTAGATAAGCCACTGGAATTGAGCATTAGACTGAAGCTCAAGTAACAAAGCTCAGTAAAACCTAGTCCATCGAAGCCTTGATTTATATGGGCACATGACTTGTACAAGGGGTAAAGATCTTGCCAAGATCTCCAAAATAGACATTGAAATGATAACGATCTTAGAAGCTGTATACAATTGGGAAAAAAAACTTTATATCTAAAAAGATATGAAATCCTAATTAAATTTCTCTAAGAGAACCATCCTAAACCCATGTATAAGCAAGTTATGGGAAAATTCAATAGGTAGGCCAATAAGACTCATGCAAGCAATTTAGAGGTGATTTTCTAATTCCCTTATGGAATTCTTTTAACTTGAGCATCGAAGGCTCTTGAAAAGAAGAGATCCCTCTCTTTTAGGAGTTATTTTTATAAGAAATTCTTCTATAGTGTCACAAGTTTCTCAAGGTTTCAACTGAAGCCCAGAGAATCTACAATGTGCTCAGTACTAAATAGCATCATCATTATGAGAATTTTCTAACGGAAAAAACTACTTTTTCTGTCGAAAAAAGAATTTTTCAGTGGAAATTCTGAGGGATGGCATCCATTGGAGTAAAGTCCATCAGGAAGATGTTCCGATGGACTGACGTATTCCGTCAGATACTCTCCGATGGACTTAGGTTCTCCATCAGTGCATCATTCTGATCGAAAAACCATCGAAAAAAAGCCTCCGATTAAGAAGTCCGTTGACCGAAAAAGGATTTTTCAAAATTTTTTGCCACAAAAAATTTAAAAATTCACTGGATTCCGTCGGAATTTCCATCATATATAGAATTTCCATTAGAATATTTTTTGAGCATACAATTTCAAAACTACATACCCAATAGTACAATCAACAACCTGAAACTGACATATTTACAACAACCACCACACGTGGTAAATTTTATACAACCACCACAAGTGCACAAATGCACGAGTTCAACACATCACCCCAAACTCCAAGTTCAAACTCACAAAAACACAACTACAGAGTTTAATAAAACCATAGCAATCCAACAGTGCCGCATTTAGCATAGACAATTCTTATAAGCTCTAATAGTTGAAATAGTTATAGTTATGTTCCTTATCATGCCCAAGATTCCCACCACCTGAATCAGACCCATTGTCATCATTATCACCACCATCATCATCATCATTGGCATTTGAGTTGAGGGGGAGGAGGAGGAGGATATAAGGCGTGGAGCGATGATGATGTTGAGGGCACGAAGAAGGGGGCGGGTAAGATCTAAAGTCAGATCCAGAGCTTGTTGAGATCTAATGAACTCATTTAGTGTGTTTTGCACCCCACTAAGTTGTTCGCTGTACATCATAACTTTGTCTTCTAAATGACAGTTTCTCTCTTTCGTTCTGTGTTTTTTCTCCACTATTGAAGTTAGTTCATTTTTCAATAGACTGACCATCTCTCTCACATCAAGCACCTGATTTTGACTACTTTTGGATGTTGTGGACTTGAACACATGCCTTAATTTCACCCCTTTTGAACTTAGCCCATAGGCATGATCCTTTTTGTTTAAATTTTCATGAACCCAAAGCTCTGTCTTGGATGGAATTTCAGATGGATCAAAGCTAGAATCTGTTGAAGATTGAGAGTTGTTTTTTTGTTCTTACTTTTGTTGATGCTCCGTCTATAAAATAGGGTTCAAAAGATTAAATGTCAAAATTATAGCATGAAAATCTGAAAAATGAAATAATTTATAAACGCTAAAATAGTAAATGAAACTTACCTATATTTTTTCAGATTTCTTATTAACCCATTTGTCCCTGTCATGTTTGATGGGTGTTTTAAAAAGTCATATCATACCCAGTCATAGTGTTCTTCCATGAGCACCATGTTTTAGATTGAGTTCACTCAGATCACACATATCCATCCTTGCCTTAGCTTCACCTTTTGTTTTGCCACGAACATCCATGATAGTGTTAATGATGTTATCACAAAAGTTCTTCTCTATGTCAATTATTTAAGTTGTGATGTAACAAGTGGTCTCTCTAATAAGACAGCTCCCAGAAGATGCTTTGCTTGGTCTAGTTCTGTAGATTTTCTTTAAAATTTGGGATTATATTATTAATACTTAATAATTAATTAAGAAATTACAAGCAAACTATCAAATTCACAAATCAAAATCAACTAAAAACATATTAAATATTAATTAACTATAATCTAACTAACTAATAGCATGTCTTACACCTTATACTTTTTACAATCATCACTTACATATATCCTTCAACATGTTTTCACAAATTATTTAACATCTATGCTTAATTATTAATTAAATATCACTTAATTACCAAATTATATCTCAAATTTAACAAATCAACTATTAAATCCACTACAAAGTTAGGCAGAATTTACTTACTTGAAATTTTCAAATAAATTTGGCCACACGTGTTGGTGGAAAATTGGTGGCGTCCAGCAAGTTTGTGTCAACGGTGGGCGTGTAGTGACGGCAGAGGAGGAAGAAGGCGGCAGGTGCGAGCATTTCCTCCCTCTCTCTCTATAAATTTTGAGGTGGTTCGCGAAATGAGATCCGAAAGAAAGAGGGTTACAGATTTATTTTGAGGTCCGACAGAGTATTCTGTTAGAACTCCGTCGGAAACACTGTTTTGACGGAACATTCCGTCGGACTCCAAAAAATTTCAAAATTTTTCAGTCAATAAAAGTTAACAAATCTTACTCCATCGGACAGTTATGTCGAACCTCCATCAAAGACGTACTATTCTAATGGAAGTTCGTTGGAAAAACACTTCCGTCGAAAGGTCTGTCGGAAAGACCACAAATTACCTTTATTCCATCAAGAATTCATCGAAAACTCAAACGAACTAGGAAACCATAGAGATTTCGGTAGGAAAAAGGCATATTTTTAGGAGTAGCTGAAACACGACTTATGTTACCAAAGGTGTACATTCTTTACTAGGAGTTCCATTCTTACAAACTCCATAATCAAGCATGGTCGAACTTGAAGTGATTCAAAAAAACAAAGAAGGAAAATTTTGAAGGAATTACGTAAGGAAAAAAATTAGTTGATCAATCCTATAAATGGTCAATTTTCCTTTTGGGGTTCTTCTTTTCTCCTTCTCTTTTGTCTCATTGAATTCAAAATCTTCTTATAGTCTAGAAAGAAAACAACACAGGAGAGCTCATCCAGCACTTTTACATAGATTTTCACTCCATTTTTTATTTCATGTCGTGTAGTTATTCTATTTTAACATAGATTATAGGATCCTTAAAGATTCCAGATCTTTTTACGAAATCGGAAAAAAGAACAAAAAAGGGATCCTTACAAATATAAGTTGTTCTTCATATTCTTAGGAATCCTGATTTTTGGGGACCTATGAGAAGCTCTTACTTAAGAATCTTCGATCTTTAGGCGTTCATCCCTAGGGACCCAAGTCTTTAGGGACCTATCAAGGGTGAACCTCAATTTGAAGGAATCTTAAATTCATAGGAATCTTAAATTCATAGGCATCTTAAATTTCACAAGTGAAAATAAGATGTTTTTCTAAATGTATATTTTTGTGCAAATCAAATTCTAAAAATTCTATACAAATCAAGTTATCACTATAGGCAAATTGCTCATGTTGGACTGAATCTCAATACCTTATAGCTATGGAAGAACCTCAAGTGAAAAGAAGTCTCAGCTATTGAACTTTTAACTAGTTAAAAATTACATTAAGGATGCCAATCAACTCCATCGGGGGTGGGGTGGGGGGTTTAATTGTAAGGTTTTATGGAAGATAAAAAACAATAGCAGTAAAAGCACGTGAATTGTCTTTTAAAGTTCTCAATTTTGAGTTTTATATAGAGTCCTACGTAATTAAAAGAAAAAGATCCAAAAAGAGAATAACAATATTAAATGGATTATCCACCTCTAGTTTAGTAGGCTTGTATGTCATATTTATATACCTTTTAGTGTTGGCTACAATATGTGGGAAACTAGTGTTTTACGTTCCATCTCTCCATTAATAGCATTGGCATTAAAAAAGAAACTGAACAAAGTGCACTGTTTACGTAGAAACGTGCCCATTAAAAAAAAAGAGATGATTCTAGTGGTGATTATATATTATTTTTTTGGTAGTGATCATTTCATTTATGGTCAGATACATATATAAAAAATTACTACGCGGATTGTGTATTATAATCAAATGAGAAGCAATTCAAATTAGGGGATAAATCCAATAGGACAAACATAGTCACCAAACGTTCATGAAAGTGTTAATTGTTTGACCTGAAATACAAGTTTTGGCTATGATTGTTAAATCAAACTCATGTCTTAGAGACAAAGTTTTCAATTTTCATTATAAAATACCATCATAAAAAAGTTCCTCATCCCCTTGTTTTTGTAAGACAAATCTTCAAGTTCGTGTTCCTTGGTTGCATATGCAACTTAAATAAATTAAGATTGAAAACTTCACAATAATATGTACCCGCCACCTCAAATTTTCATGTTAAGAAAAATTGAACTAAAAAGCCCTTATTTTATGCCCCTTCTCATAAGGTACCACATGCTGAATTTATAAGATTTTGAAAAAAAAAAATTCCAACTTCATATGTCCCTAAGTTATATATTATGTCACTTAAAAAGCAAGATCAAGCACCTCGAAAGTATAAAACCTCTCCAAATTCCAAATCTATAACTGGGCAAAGCTTGACCCAATAAAGAGCAAGCTCAGTAAATTCTCCCCTCAAATATGACTCAAGCAAAGTCCTAAATGTTGGTTTTAGAAGCAGATCAGTTAACTCCACCAAGGGTACATAGGAGATCTATCAAAAAGTAAATTCTGGGTGCAATTAGAAGTCAACAACAACAATGACAACAATGACAACAATAACAACAACAACAACAATGATGATGACAATGACAATGACGATGACGATGACAACCACAACAATAAAAACAATACCAATAATAACTACAACAATAAGAAGAATAAATGGATTAGATTGTAAGAATGGCTAATTCAATAAATAAAAATTGTGAATGGATAAAAGAATACGACACTCATCCATAAAAAATACTAAAATAAAATATCATGTGACAAAAATCAAATTAAAGTGTAGCTATCAACTCAGCCAAAACAAATAAAATGAAATCAAATAAGAATTACAAGTGGTTATCAATTTAACCAAATTTTAATATAAAGTAAACCAAAAGAAAATATAAATTTAAATAAATAAGAGCACTACGACTAGTTTGATCCCTTATAAACGTAGACAACTCACATCAAATGGAGACTGCACCCCAAATTGCAAACAAAAATAAAAATTTCCCTCCCTGCTTTGCACATGCAGACCACATATGTGCAACACCCTTCCTAAAATGTGCCTATACATCGATTATTCGATGCAATTAAGCTAAGAAATTGGAGTGGCTCGACATCAAGAAATTTTGTTCAAGACACTTGACAACTGCCTGTCCAAACTAAAATAAACTTACTTAACAAAACAAAGAAAAAAGGTCAAATATAGTAGATTGGAATCAAAAGGTAGTTATACGAGGGGGAGAAGTAACTAAAAGGTCCATCATCTTGAATACGGTCATATTCATGTTAATAAACTAATCTATATTCATATGTATTGAAAATTTGGGTTGTGCATTATATTTATTTTAGTAAATTAAGGAACTCATTGTTTGAGGTTTATGTGAGAACAGGCATAAACCCTTACTCAAGTCCTAAAAAGGGTGGTTCCTTTCGTATGTTTGTGCAAATCACCAAATTTGAATAAAGCGAACAGATTAAGGGAAGATGACTTTCAAAATAAAGGGCAATCTTTATGAATGGTTAATGATGTCTTTGAATTCTATAATGTTCCTAGCACACCCATAAGACTCATGAATACGATACTTTGACATTTTCTTGGAAAATTTGTTGTGCTTTTATATGATGACCTTGTTTAAGATGAAAAAGAACACTTTTAAGCATCCTGAAGAAGTGTTCTGTTCTTCTTAGGGCTCAAAAGCCATACATAAATATGGATAAATATGAATTCTTCACTCTTATTGTGATATTCTTGAGGTAAGTGGCCTTAAAATATAGTACTTTTATGAATCTTGCCTTCACTTCAAATTCTACCCTTAAATTTCTCTATGCTTTTGTTTTAGCCTTCTCCTTTTTTGGCTCTAATTTTTCCTTTTATGATGTGCTCTTCTAAGCATTTACTCCCTTATACAGTGATAAGCAAATACTTGGGCTCTACTTTTGATAATACTAGTTCTAAACCTGCGTGTTGCACAAGCACGCTATAGATATTAATTTGAATTTTGTTTTTACAAATTTTAGTGCTTTTTAAAATTTATACATAATCAAAATCATATGATTTATGATGTTGCCAGGACAACTATGCAATATGAAGTAATGTTGGAGGGTGGACTTCATAAAAAAAGGAAAATATGAGTAATTAAAAATTATAAAAGAACTAAAAATGAATCTAAGATAGTAAAAATTGCCTCTCTTACATGCAAAAATTTGCCAAAAGATTCATCATAATAGCTAGTAAGCAAGTTATTTCGTAAGGAAAACTTCAAGATATGAAAATCATAGTTCTCCATTAGGACTTTGCTGATCTTGATTTACCAACTGAGGAAAAACAATAGTGATTACTAATAAATTTAACAATAAGAAAAATATTTTTGAACATCATCTTGTATCTTTGGGAGAAAGGGATAGAAAAGTATGGAGGTTTAAGGTCAATTTATAGAGGTGATTACTAATTAAAGAAGGCTAGTGTATCTAACAATATGGTTAACTACATGGAGATGATAAGAATAGTTTTTCTTTTGAATTATAATTTATGCTAATGAAGGATAATCAATAAATATGAAAATGAATATGTTGCATATGCATTCACATCAATAGAGCCTTTCAATTTTTTTAATTTTACTATTTACGTTATTTATTACTTCTTGTTATTATAAAATATTTATTTTTTTGATTTTTGTAATGTATGAGTGATGTATATTTATATTTGATTAGGTTTTGCTAAGATTGTTCCTACTTGCTGGTAAGTAGGCTGACCATAATTTTTTTTTTATCGAATTTTTTAATCATATAAATTTTAGTATATTAGTAAGTGCTTATTATAGTAATAAAATTCTGAACTCACATGGATTTGAGTATAGTAGCTAAGGTGAATCATAATTACAATGTAGAGGCTTTTTGTATTACCAACCACTCAACTTTTATAATAATTAGAACTATTCCCCTTGCCATGCAAGGGTTGAGTTAGATCCTACGTCAATGTCCAAAATTATAAATAATTTATGAACAATATTATTTTCATCATTTATATTTATTTTATTAATTGAATAATCTTTGTATCTATTGAACTTTTTAGGTTCACGCATGTGTTATTTTTGTATATGCAAGTAAATGTTCAGTAATCTCATTTCTAAGAAAATTAATTAAGAAGAATGTGAAGGATCTTGTAAAATATATAAAGAAAAATTTAAAAAGAGTTATACGCATGTAAAAGACACAAAATAAATTAAAGTACTAATTAATATACTAACCAATAAAATTATGACATTTGGCAAAAATATGTGAACTCACTCAATTTTATATATAGTTATATAAATAACAAAAGTGGGGACATAGAGAGACATGGGTATTACGTTACCAATTTCTAGGTACTGCTATTCACACACTATTTTAAAAAAAAAAAAATTGCATGCTATTTATATTGCACATACATTAATATCTTATGTGATTATCCATGCCATTTTCTCATATTATAAGGTCAATTTCGTAGCTAATTATCACAACTGTCATGAATACTTGCCTAACATAATAGTAATACTATGCGCTTTGTACATACACACACAACCACAACAACACTACCACCTCCCAGTGTGGATCCCGCTTTCGCGGGGTCTGGGGAGATCTAACTATAGGCAACCTTACCTCTACCGGCATTCCTATCTGTAGAGAGGTTGATTCCAAGAGACCCACAAAAAAAGAATTTTGTGAAAAAGTTTTATAGAAGAAAGCTTTTGTGAAAACATTTACTAAGGAAAATTAGGGCCACAAAGCAAGGGATACATACACACACAATCTCATTGATTTAAGTATTGTAAATCACACATTGCATTCGATTGTCATAAAATAATCATATTTCTTTCTTTTTAACAAATGATATATCCACTTTTGTTGATTAGAACAATTTAGTTTTTGATAGAATAATTATATTGATTTATAGTATTGATCATACTATGGTGAAGAATTTCACAATCTTCTTCCTAACATAAAAAAGCGAAAGATAGAAGATTTGCTCTTCATAAACATAGTATTATTTTTCCCTTAGTAAGCTAGGATCTTAGAGGTTTTATTTTACACCTTTTATGTTATATACTCATGTTCTGTGAAAACAATTTATGGAAGAGCAAGTACATAATGAAGAAATCACCAATCATTTGCCATCTAATTTAAAATTTTCAAAAGCATCCATATTAGGTAATTTTTTATTATATTTATTTTTCACCATCTCTTAAAAGCAATTTTTAGTATAGATTACTAGGGCAATTTTTAAGTTGTCCCATTTTACTTCATGTGTTTCCATAAAATATTTGTTATTTCTTAAAAACCATGGTTATTCCTTAGTGACCGACTCAGGTATAAACTTACTTATTTTGGACAAGTTCTCATCAAAGAATGGACTTTCAATAATTATTGACAAAATCATTTGAAAACTGAGAAAAGTTACAAGGAAAAGTGCATAGAATTCCCTTGGCACAAGGGTATGCCATAATCGTTAAAAAATCTAAACAAGATAATCTAATTACCGTAGGATGTGATAGAGAAGAGACTTATAGAGGTAACAAGTTTCAATAGAGAACAGAAAACACAAAATGACATTTGGTTGATAAGACATCCATTGGAGATCTGCTAAAAAACAAATTGTTTGGTTTTTGGAAAGTTAAGATGAAGAATTCATCACATAATTGTAAACCATTAAACAACATATTTGGACATTCTCATGCTTGAAGGTGAAGAAAATTAAGGAGTTGACTTTCGCAAGTGTACCCCTAAGACATATTAGTACGTCACTTCAATAAGCTAATTTTAATATTTTATTAATATCTGGGACACTTTATAATATAAAGGACACTTTATAATACAAAGGCCAAAATTATAAGAGAAAGCTTAGGGCTTGTTCTACTATTGATGCATTAATCAAAGGACTTTTTGAGGGTGGCTTCACTTATAACATAAACAAGGATGAAAAGGAGCATGTGACCCATTTTCCTTTTATGCAACTTTATTCCATTACCTTGATAGAGAGATATTCAAATCCATTTGTGATGGATTGCACTTGCAAAACTAACATAATGAAATTCCTTCGTTAGATATTATTAGTAGCCCCAATCTAGTAGAGTAAATGTGATCCTTCTCATGTTGAAAAGATGTTTTCACTGACGCTGCCTAGTCACTAGTTTAGTACAAAGATTATAGTTATTTTCTTGTTAAAAAATGTTTACCATGAGAGAAGCCCTAACTACCTAGGGAAATATAGGAGAGCCCCCCGCTTACATAATAGGTGTGTGCCTATTTAGGAATATTGTGAATACAAATGAGTAACCACTTTTGAATTTATAGTTATGGTTGAGATCAAGAGTCCTTAATTTTAGAATGAAGGTGATATTTAGAGGCTATGGTGATTGAGAGGAGGTGGTAAAGTG
>NCQT01062647.1:1939-13734 GCA_002740465.1 Stenocereus thurberi
GAAATGGGCTGAATTCCAGAACCGTGCAAAATCGGGTCCAAAACAGCATATGAATGAAATTGAGCTTCGTTCACTAACCAATTGAACTCCAAATCTGGTAATTCCATTGGACATGAAAGCTAAGGTCCTAAACTTGTAAGAACACCAAAAAACGAGCTCTTAAACTTCAATTATACTTGAGAAATCAGGTAGCAAAAATCGGATGAAAATCCAGATGAATAACCGGGTGCATTATCTTGAATGTTCTTCACCATATGACTTATGGCTGTGGTTTTGGACCTCATTTCATGATTGTTTTGGATCATTTGAACATTATTGGACCTTATGGATGGACGTCCATCAGATACCATCACTGAGTATGAGAGGCTAGGGTTAGGTGAGCTGAAACATATAAAGGCAGCCAACCAGTTAGCTGATAGATCGACCAGGTTGCTTAGGGGGATAGTTGAAGATGTGCATATTAGAGTGGGTAAATTTATTTACCCTATGGACTTTGCAGTGATTGAGACTGAGAAGGTGCCTAATGTAGCTAATCAAGTCCTTGTGATTCTAAGGCATCCTTTCTTGGCCACTATCAATGCCCTTATTAATTGCAAGAATGGTATGATGAGACTGTCTTTTAGCAATGTGATCTTATAATTGAACATCTTTAATATGCAAAGACAGTCTCCTGGTTTTGATTTTCTGCTCTTAACTGGGTAGAAGATTCTATATTTGTTGCTGATTTTGATAATATGTTTACTGCTGAGTTTGAGCGATTTCTTGTGAATGATAAGCTTGAGACTTATGCTCTACTACTGACTGTCTATTTGCTTCTATTTGTGATTTTGCTCCTGAGTCTGTTTTCCCTCCTGCTCTTGAATGGAAACCTCTTTCTGACTCTCTTAAGTATGCATTCCTAAGACCCGATGAATCATTTCCTATCATTATTGCTTCTGACCTAGACCGGGACCAATAGGGCAAACTTATTGGCTTACTCAGAGGCAACAAGGACGCTATAGGTTAGGCTTTAGGAGATATCAATGGTATTAGTTATTCTATTGTGCAGCATAGAATTCATTTGGAGGATAATGACAAGCTCTTATGAGACCACCGAATGCATTTGAACTCAACTTTGCATTAAGCAGTTAGCATGGAATTGCTGAAGTGGTTAGACTATGAGATTATTTGTTCCATTTCTGATAGTGAGTGGGCTAGCCCTGTCCAAGTTGTTCTTAAGAATGTGGTATTATCATGATTAGGAATGATGAGAACGAGTTAATTCCTACTCAAGTCCAATCTAGGTGGTGTGTTTGCATAGATTATAGGAAGTTGAATGCTGCCACTAGAAAATACCATTTTTCCCTTGCCTTTCTTGACCAAATGTTAGAAAGGTTGGCTAGACATTCCTTCTATTGCTTTTCAAATAGATATTCTAGCTATACCCAGATCTCTAGTGTTCTTGAGGACCCGGAGAAGACTACTTTCACCTGTCCATTTTGGACTTATGCCTTTAGAAGAATGTTGTTTGGACTGCGTAATACCCCTGCTAGCTTTTAAAGGCACATGATTTTCATTTTCTTAGATTTAGTTGAGCAATGCATAATAATTTTCATAGATGACTTTTTGCTGTTTGGGTCTTCCTTTGATGATTGAATGCCTAATCTGAGAAAAGTTTCGGAAAGGTATAGGGAGAAAAACTTGACTTTGAACTAGGAGAAATATCACTTCATAGTTAAAAGGGGATATCTTAGGCCACAGTATTTCTAGAGATGGATTTGAGGTAAATAAGGCTAAGACTGACTTAGTTGTTAATTTTTTTCCCCCCCCCACTTATGTGAAAGACGTGAGGTCTTTCATTGGATATATTGGCTTCTATTGTTGTTTCATTAAGGACTTTAATAAGATAGCGAAGCCCTTAACCAATCTGTTAGCTAAGGATGTGTCATCTCACTTCTCTGAGGAGTGTCTTGTGACATTTACTAAGCTTAAGGAGGCCTTAACCTCTACTCTCGTTTTTCATCCTCTCATCTGGGGAGAGCCATTTGAGTGGATATGCGATGCATTTGATTATGCTATTGAGGTTGTTATAGGACAGCATGTTAATAAGAAGCCCCATGGCATTTACTATGCTAGTCACACTCTAAATGATGCCCAACTGAACTATATTGTTACTGAGAAAGAATTCTTAGCTGTGATATTTGGCTTGAAAAGTTTAGATCTTATCGAATTTAGTCTCATGTGATTTTCTGTACTGATCACTTTGCTCTTAAGCACCTTCTTTCTTAGAAGGATGCTAAGACCAGACTTCTGAGATGGATCTTGCTTTTTCAAGAGTTTGACTATGAGATTA
The DNA here is from genome assembly GCA_002740465.1 of Stenocereus thurberi. Classification (NCBI taxonomy): domain Eukaryota; kingdom Viridiplantae; phylum Streptophyta; class Magnoliopsida; order Caryophyllales; family Cactaceae; genus Stenocereus; species Stenocereus thurberi. Next base: position 4,272 of record NCQT01062647.1, read on the forward strand.
GGGACAAGAAAGGTTTTGAGAACCTTCTAACTGACCACTTGTCTAGGAGTCTCTCTGATGGAGAGAGTGAGTCCAGTATTTCAGAGTGTTTCCCTGATGAGCACTTATATATTGTCCATCCTGATCCTCAGTATGATGACATTGTGAACTACCTAGTTTATGATAGGATCCCTAAGGGTTGGACCAAGAATGATAGAGATAGGTTCTTTCACCGCATGAAATTCTTTGTTTAGGATGATCCTTACTGGACCAAGTGTTTAGGAGGTATATTCTCGATCATAAAGTGAAAAGTGTCCTTTTGTTTTGTCATAACCAAGCATATGAGAGGCATTTCAGTGGGAGAAAGACGGTCACTAAAGTTCTTCAATGTGGTTTCTATTGGTCTACCTTATTTAGGGATGCTTTTGAATACTGTAAGAGTTCTCCTAGGTGCCAACAGCTGGGTAGAATAAGCATAAGAGATATGATGCCACTTAATGCCATCATTATGGCGGACATTTTTTATGTTTGGGGTATAGATTTCATAGGACCATTTCCATCGTCTTTTGGGAATGACTACATTTTGTTAGCAGCAAATTATATTTCTAGGTGGATTAGGTCATCCCTTCTAGGACCAATGATGTTCAGATGGTTGTGAAGCTCCTTAGGGATAACATCTTTGTTAGATTTGACATGCCCCGAGCTATCATTAGTGATCAGAGTATCTACTTTACTCCCTATCATCCTCAAACTAGTGGCCAGGTTGAAGTGTCCAATTGATAAATTAAACAGATTCTAGATAAGACTATGAGCAAAAATAGGAAGGATTGGGGAGACAGCTTATAGATGCTTTTTGGTTATATAGGACTACTTTCAAAACTTCCTTGGGTATGTCACCTTATAAGGTTGTTTATGGTAAATCTTATCATCTCCCTATTGAGGTAGATCTTAGAGCTTGGTAGGCCATTAAGATGCTTAATTATAATTTGACTGAGGCTGATGAGGAGAGAAGACTACAATTGAGTGAACTTGAAGAAATATGAGTTGAGCCTTATGAGAGTGCTCAATTTTACAAGGAGAGGGCTAAGTTGTTTCATGACAAATATTTCTTAAAAAAGAGTTTGCTCCAGGAATGAAAGTGCTCATATGACTCCAAGCTTCATTTGTTTGTAGGGAAATTGAGGTCCTCATGGACAGGTCTCCATATTATTTTACATGTTCTTCTCTATGGAGCAGCTGAAATTCAGGATCTTGACAATGGTTCCAAATTTAAAGTGAATGTCTAATGGTTGAAGCGATTTCTGGAGCTTCCGAGTAAAGAAGATGTGAAGTGTCTGATACTTCGCGAGCTGAGTCCTGATCAGTAATTGTGATTTCGAGATACCTCTGGAGTACTTAGCACCCGACCTAGTTTAATTGAAACTTCTTTCCTTCGTTCATCTTTTTCTCATTTTTCTTTTCTTTTCTTTTTGTATGGTTGGCTGTCTTTCTTTCTTTTTCATGGATGTATGTTGTACATTTGTTTTTGAGTCATGCCTTTTTTATTTTTGAGTCTTATTCCTCTTTCTGTATATTTTTTTAATTTCTAGTTTTCGTTTTTTATGTTTTATGTTTCCTTTCACTTTCAATGAGGCCATTGTGAGATTTAGGTATGGGGGTGGAGAAACTTTGTTTTAAAATTTAAGAAAATAAAAAAAATTAAAATTGAAAAAATCCAAAAAGATTTTTGTTTTGCTTTTGGGGAATGTATATCTGCTATTTCTGATTGACCATGTTCTTTTGTACCTCAGTATTGAGTTGTATATAGATGTAGTGTGCATTGATAGAACTTGGTCTAAAAGTAATGTTTACATACAGTTCAAACCCCCAATATTATTTCTAAGCAAGCTTGACTTTGTTAGATGAACTTGTGAGAGTTTGAGTCTTATAGACTAATTTATCATTTTAGTCTCGCATTTTTCTTTCATGTGTGTCTCTTCCATGATTACATCTCTAAAACTTGCTTTGATTCTCTTTGAAATCATATTTAGCATATGCATTATGATAATACAATAGAGGCATTCTTTTCTTTTGTAAGCTACATAGCCAAGTTGCCAGCCTGATTTAAAATACCCCTTTTGCTTACCCCTTTGGGCCTTGACCGTTTTGTTTTGAACCTTTCATTTTAGCCTTGGCCTAAACACATTTCCTAACTCTAAGCTAAGACTAGTGGAGTAACACTTCATTGTTTAGTGGGTAGCTTTTGGATATCTTATGCAGTCAGGGATTGATTTTGGTATATGTTAGGAAGTGTCATTGTGACCACCTGGAATTTAAGTTGTATTATTTTTGTACATGATATTCATTCATTTTCTTAATGAAAAAACAAAAACAGAAGGAAAGAATGAAAGAAAAATGAAAAAACAGATTGAAAAAAAAGTTGAAAAAAAAGCCTCAAAATTTCAAAAAGTGTTGAGAATAAGAGTGTTTTGCATGTACGTAATCTTTGTATATGCTCATTTCCAATGGTTCAGCTTTTTTAGGGTGTGTTCTTATTTTGTTTTGGGAGAATCTGTGATTATGGTTGTTGGAAGGATTTGGTTTCCAATTCGCTAGTTGGCTTTTAGCTCCTCATTTTCCGAATCATTTGTCCATCTCTTACCTTTATCCATAGCCCCATTACAACCCTGGGAAAGTCCTCTTGATTATTATCTTGTATTTTACATTTTAGTGGTAGAGAATTGAGACTCCTGGCAAGCCTATGGTAGTTTGTATCATTAGAAAAGAATTAAGTCACCCTTGTATAATTGTAAACACATGCGTGGGGATTAAGAATTTCTTGATGTGTACATTGTGTTTATATATGATCTAATTTTTTGGTTACTTGAGTGATGAGTTTGATTAGAATGTGTATATATATTTTTCCTTGTGTTATATATATAAGTTTTTGTAAAAATCAATATAATTTTCAATTTTTCTTTGTTTTTTTATAGATTTTGTGGGTATATGTTCTATAAACCCTCACGAGACCTTCCTGGTCCAATAGGGGTAACATAGGGGTTTAAAGGGCTTGTTGTAAATGCTATATGCAACTGTAATTCCTACAAAAGAATATTAGGATTTTACTTTCTAGGATTTTTAGCATCGCTTTACATAAGAGCGAGCAAAACTTAGGTGTGTGGGAGCAAAACTTAGGTCTACGTATGATATGTTATTAGATTTTGTTATTTCATATGCGTCATTCTTGTGTTTGCTTATCATAATCATTAGTATTGCTTATAATATAAGATAATCAGTGCTTATGAGGTCACTAACTAAAAGTTTCTTTACTTTTACATGTGTTTTAGATAAAAGGCTATGTGTTGCAGTATCAATTGTACTTTTTTTTTGAAAAGATAATTGAGAATTTGTGTCAAGCTGTTCAAGAAGCTAATGCTGACGATGCAAAATGTGTTATATGTATTGAAGTTGAAAAGTATGAGTTGGTTGGTAAAACAGGGGAACATTGAATGAATGTTTTAAATTGTATAAGGATTATTCTATGCAATTTGGGTTTGATGTTAGATATAACAAAACAAGGTATAATGCAAAACATAAGTTGGTTGGAAGAGAATTCTATTGTAGTGAAGAAGGCNNNGAGCAAAAGAAGGGTAATGGTGAAACGTCTTATACTAAGATTAATAGGAGAAGAAATTGTAAGGCTAGGCTTTATCTAGTTCGTGATGAAAATGTGTGGGTTATAAGAAGTCATAATATGGTTCATAACCATCCTTTTACTGCTAGTGATGAGACTTTATTTGTTGCGTGCACAAAGATAAATTAGTAAGGAAAGTCTTAAACACATGATGCTTATGAGCGAATTTGGCATGAGGATGTTTGGTATCATTAGGTTGTTTTAAAAAGAGGCTAGGGGCTTCCCTCAACTTGGTTTTATAGCCCCAGATGCTTATAATGAGATGTCTAAGGAAAGAAGGTCTTTTGAATGTGGTGATGCTAGCACTTTGCTTGGTAAGTTTATGTCAAGGTTTAAAAATGAGAAAGACCACTTCTATGTAGTAGAATTAAATGCTGATGAGCAGTTGACAAGCCTTTTTTTTTTTTTTTGGAGAGACACACAGATGAAAGAAACTTACATTTTGTTTGATGTTTTGGTGGTTCATGATACTACTTATAGGACAAATAAATATGACATGAAATATGGTCCGTTCGTTGGTATGAATCACCATAATAGTAATGTGATGTTTGGTTATGGCTTTTTGTGCAAGGAGTCGATTGAACCTTTTATTTGACTTTTTCATTAATTTTTGAAATCTGTGGACTATAAAAGTTCTATTAGTATTGTGACTAATCAAGCTTTCTCTATGGTTGCTGCCATTAAGGAGGTTTTTCCTAATGCTAAACATAGGCTATGTATTTGGCACATAGGTACAGAATTCAAGGAAATACCATAAATATTTGAGCTAGAAAGAAGGTTTTATTCATGCCTTTGATTATATTTTGAAGTTCTATAAGACTATCCAAGAATTTGATGAGCATTGGAAAGGATTGGTATTTATAACTAGTGGAATGTTTTTTCTTTTTTTTTTTATGATGCAATACGCTTTGGTTAGTACTCTGATTTTTTTTTTCTTTATGTTATATTCATTGCTTATCACTTTGTCTTTATTGCAGTATGCTAGAAAATTTTAGTGGACATGATAATCATTGATTGTGCAATCGAAGTGCTGTCCAACATTTAAGAAGAAGTGTTTTTCCAGAGGTATACCCTAACTCGGAGCAGTGAATCAATGAATAGTTCTATTTGCAAAAAGATAGTTGCTATCAAGAATCTTTATGATTTTTATCATGTGTTTCAAGAGGTTTATTGGAATAAAGGAGTCATCAGAAGAATAATAATCAGATTTTTAAGGAAGGTTTCCCTACAATTTCATTTGGTTTTACAATAGTTCATACTAGTATGGTGCACATTATAAAACTCTATAAAGAGTTTTAAGAGGAATATCAAAAAGCCATTTAAGAGTGCCAACAGGCCATGCAGATAGAAAGTTCAGAGATTGTGTATCTTGTTTGGCATCCTAAAACTACTAAAATGAGGCATTTTGTAAGATTTTACATTGAGTCACATATGGTTGCCTGTTCATGCGAAGCTTTTCCTAAATGTGGTTGACTATGTTCTCATTGCTCGAGGGTGTATCTTGTTCACTATGTTAGGAAAATACCTTAATGTTATAGTCTTACACAATGGACTCATCGTGTTATAGTAGATAATGACGATTCACAAAAGGATGTTATAGTTGAACATCAAAGTGCATGCATTGCCTTCTATTTGGAGATGTGGTATGCGAGGTAGGTTTGATTTCTTAATATGTGCTAGTGAAGTGCATGAGAAAGCAACGCAAATTATTACAGATTGTTTCTTGAGTGCAAGAGCACTAACTAAGGAAGAAATTGGCAAAGTTTATATGTCTGACTTAGAGCAGGAAGAGTTGAATCCGCAAAGGGAGAAAAAATAGAAGGAAAAGGAGCATTCTTCGATGTAAAATGCAAAATGTCAAAAGCTACGAAGAAGACAATTCATAAGGAAACTTTGTACAGTGGAGGAAAATTTGTACAGTAGAGGAGTTCTTTCTTCATTGATTAAGGTAGCATTTTTTTTTTGGCTTTTAAAAAGTTATTTTTTGTTTTAAAGTTTTTATATTGTTTAAATTTTCTTTATTGTAGGGAGATGTTCCAAGCTTTAATGGTCCATTCTAAAAATTATCCTCAGTTGTCCACTGAAGATATAGGCATGACTCTTGGGAATAAAAACACAATCATGTCAGAGTTTACTTTGTTCCAGAGCTCAAATTCAAGTTGTCTTAGCCTAGGAAACTTTGAGGTAAAGAATTGCTTATCCACTATTGAACAAATGCTTCCTATATATTACGTAAATTGCTTTAAGCTTTTTTTTTTAATTACAAACATTTTTTGCAGGTAGCAATTGGTATTAATATTGGGCAATCATCCTTAGTTGCTAGCATGAGACAGTCATCTTTGTCTCGATGGTTATCACAAGTATTGTTAATAATCGATTATCCTTTATGATATAGAATGCTTATTACTATTAGTGTAAAATGCTTGTTTCGGTAGTATTATATTAAATTCTTTGTGCTTGTTTTGTGTTTGACTTTTTTTATTATAAACATTTTTGCAATCATCAACAACTAGTTGTATTGGACAATCATCCTTAGTTATTAACATGGGACAATCAGCTCTCTCATGATGCTCATCACAAGCAAGTGTTGTCAATAATTGCCCATTATTTATAACATAGAATGGTTATTGTTGGTCTTGTTAAAAGCTTAGATTTTTTCTTTTGGCTGTCTCTATGTAGTTTTCATTAGAAACATTTTGAAGCATCAAGAACTACTAATATTGGGTAGTCATCCTTCTTACTAGCATTGGACAACCATCTTATTATCAAGTATGACTGCTTATTTGATAATAATTAAAATGCATAATTGCCTATTTGATGATAATGATGAGGCTTATCATCTTTGATATAATGTTTATTTTGTGATAATGAAAATACTTATTATCAATGTTATATAAACCTCATATTGTTTTGCACTTTCAATGATAGAGTTTCACATCTCTTCTGAATAGTTCAATTGCTAAAGTTTCATGTGTTGATAATTCTTAGGTAATATATTTTTGCTTACCTATTAGGTTAAAAATTGCTTACACTATTTATATGGTAAATGCTTATAGTGGGACTTAATATATTTTTGTATCTTTTTTGTTTCAGAATAATCAAATTGAGAATGTCTGTGTTAGTGCTCACCCTTTTGTTGGAGAAATAGGGTGAGCATATATTTCTTGTCATTCATCTATCAATATCAAAGGAGGCTATAGAATATGAACATAGGCCTCAATCTTTTATGATACAGTTTTTGCGATTTTAGAGACTATTAGATGTGGACTTAACATTTTATTTTGGTGCCACTTTTGGGCCATTTTTTTAGCCTCTAGCTTGTGTCTACTTCTAGCAATCACAAGGAAGTATTTTGGATTATGGAAATATCTTTGTAGAATATTTAATAATTCAATTTGCTACTCATCCACAATATGAAATGCTTATATGGTCTTGAATGGTTTGTTTACATATAAGGGAACATTCACAATGGTGAATGTTCTTACCTTATTGTTTTTGTTTTTTTTTTTGGGGATAAATGCTTATCAGATGTCATGTAACCTACTTATGATCAAGTTGTTCACCCCTGTATGTCAGACCTATAATTTTAAGAAATAGACAATATGAAAAGCTTAATGACAACAAGTACCAAACACATTAAATATTTTTTGAAATAAACATTTGTGCAAGGTATTGTCTCACGAACAATATGATACACATTCAGTTTTAAATTGACAAATTCAGTAACCAAAGTGTCACATAGATTCAATCACCAAAAGCACCAACCAAAAGTCACGAAAAGATCCAAATCAATGGAAGTTATTTCTTTTTCCCATTGTGCATCTCAATTTTTCTATTGGAACTTGTGTAGGTTCTTTTATCTACTCCTTGTTTTCACTGGTGTCAAACATGAGTATTTTGTAGCAATACCTTGTCCTAAGCAGCTTTATTTTTGCACATTCAAAATAAAGACTTTTCTAAAATTTGTTATTTGTTGATGTTAAAATTTTTAAAATCAAATAATTCAAAAATTATATTATATGGTTAAACTTACATGATTTTTGCATCCAAAACCATTGTTAAAATCTAGGCCATCTCCTATATGTGTTTCCATATGTCACATAGTGTAAATACCACAATTGTTTTTATTGTTGTTGTTCCCCCATGGCATTAACAGTATATTGACGTTCATTTGTTTAACCATTTCATTTCTACTATCGTTCTTTTTCTTCAAATATGTTGCAAAAGCTTTTTTTCTGCACGTATAAGCAATAATCAGGATTCCTGTAAGCATCATATGCAATATCATATAAGCAATATTGATAATGTTAGAAGTAAAACTATATTTGACATAAACAGTAAACTGTTTGTAAACAATATAGTACCAACTTTTATTATACTCAATTGTTAGGATGAATATAAGCAATATTCATTCGTCTCAAATTTTTTCAAAACTTACAATCTCGTCTGGTGTATTATAGTACTTTGCATTATCCTCTAATATATCAAATCCATTATCCTGTAGATTTAAGCGTAGTCAATAATAGTGTTCTTTCTCAAGACTGTGATGAACACCTATTGATATTTTTAATAAATTAGAAGTTTATCGAACTGATTATAATTTTAAAAAAGGAAACATAGTATATATTGCTGTAGAAGAACTAACCAAATTAATTTTCAAGCACACAACTACTTGCTGTGCTTCAACCTAACTATTAAAAAAAGGATAATTGTTTTCCAGCACTTCATTCATGGATCACTTGAAAAACTTATACTTTTTCCTTGATGTTGTAAGTGAGTCATGGACATAGTGCCTCTGTTTTTCCTATTAATTTATCATAAGCTATAATTATAGCAACATTCTATAAAAACTATAGTATTCTTTTTATTAAATAAAGGAAAAAACTTATTGTATCAATAGGGAATAATGCTTTGGATAAGATTTGTGTTTGGCTCTCAATCGGACAAAAATTTTTCACCCATTATTAGATTTTCTGTCCTAAAGAATCTTTAAAATTACTTAATTAGTTTAATTTTGTGTTTGTAGGGTCAAACGAGAGAAAAATCCAAAAAGGAGGCCAAGCCCAACCCAAAAAGGGGAAGAGGTCCAAGCGCGTGCCACAAGCTCCGAGGTCGTGCCACCAGTTCAAGGAGGGCATGCCAAGAAGTAATTTTACAGGGTCGCTGATAGACATGACTGTGCCAAAATCTGTAATTTTGTTTTCCTTTAATTTAGATAATGATGTAAGGGAAAAAGTGGCGATTTATGGAATTTTAGGTCATTCTTCACTTTTTGACAACTTTTTCTATGTAGCTAGCTTGGCTGTAACTCTTTCTCTCTCCTCTCTCCTCCATTAATGCAAAAACAAAAAGTTTAAGCTTTAATGAGATTTAATGATAGATTTCTTGTTTTCTCTCTCCATTGATGCTTAATCCAACTTCTCTCTTAGATTTCTACAAAGATTCAACTTTTTGAGCATCACCATTTCCCCCAATCATGGGTTTGATGCTTGAGAGTTGTGGGAGGATGGGGTTGATCCTTAATGGATTGGAAGCCTAATACATCCCTTAAAACTCAATATCTCTCTAGTAATCTCTCTCTTTTCTTCTTTCCTCCACTTAGACTATTAGAATAGTTGAGGAAGAGCAACTTGAGAATCCATGGGTATTAAGCTCAGTCAGGGCATCAAAGGAGGTGATGTTGCTTATCGTTGATCAAAGATGCTAGATGTCATTTGGTAATTTGACCATCACTATTTCATTACACTTGTTTTGATTAGTGTAGTTTATTTAGAAGTTGAATTTTATTAGGGTGACTTTTGAGATGAAATT
>NCQT01062651.1:4471-18563 GCA_002740465.1 Stenocereus thurberi
TTTTTTTGACTTTTAGAATTTACACTTCCTATATACGTATCACACACTCCCCTTTTATAAAAGCAACATGACACTAGAAAGAAGAATGGAGTCTGAGTTCCCACCTCTGCATGAGAGAGAACTGGAGAAGGAGAAACAGAGGAGTAGTTCGGAAAGAGAATACAATGGCTCTTTTACATTGTTTGTGGATTTTCTTCCGTTTAATATGAATAATCTCTGGCTTCGAAGATTATTCAACAACCATGGCAAGGTCATTGATGCTTTTGTTCCAAAGAAGCTGAGGAAAGACACAACATATAGGTTCAGATTTGTTAGGTATTTGACTTGGGAGGAGGCCCAAAGAGCAATACAAATGGGAAATGGTGCCTGGCTAGGAGACAAGCAACTAGTGGTAAAATGGGCAAGATTTCCAAGGATGGAGAAACACCATAGCAAGGAGGTGACTAACAGGGCCCCAAATGTGAAAGAAGATCAAAGACGATCTGGGCTTAATTTCCCAACAGAAAGAGGTGGTGCCTAGCAACAGGGTAAGGCATTTCAGCATAAAGGCTCTACTTACAGCCCTGAAGGAGCAGAACTCAATCAACATTATGCTTTGCTGTCATTTGGAGGAGAAAAGAAGATCTGGTTGAAAGGAACTAGATCAAAAGATAACTTCACCTGGTTGACAAGAAGTGCTGTGGGTGGGGCTGGTGAAGGGGTCAGCGTAAAAGCTCTTCAAAATATCATAGTAGCAGAAGGGTTCAATGATGTTGCCGTTAGACCAATGGGTGGGAACAAGTTCCTCATGACATTCTCCTCCAAGGAGAGCATGGAAGATACACTGAAGAATTATGCACAATTTCTGATGGTGTGGTTCAAATCAGTCAAGCCATGGGGTGAGTTTGACGTTTCTTCTTGGAGGAAAACTTGGGTCTCCTACTATGGACTCGCTCTTCACCTCTGGTCCTCTGACAACTTCAACATGATTGCTTAGACTTGGGGCAAACTCCTATCTCTCGATAATTCAACATCTAATCTCTTATCTTTTGAAAGAGTTAGAATGTGTATTCTTATAGATTCTATGTCGAGTATTGCTGAAGAAATTATAATTGAAGAGGGTCAAGGTTCTCATATTGTTAGTATTCTCGAGGATGGTTGCTTAGGGAATCCACCGATTTTTTCAACTAAGGTGAATGCAATGAAAGAAAATGTGGTGTAAGACACTCGAGTGATATGGCTGTCAGTGATGAGTCTGAAAACGTTTGTGACTCAGCTGATCAACGAGTTGATAGCCATAGACAGCCTCGCTTTAGCTCGCCGATGCCTGTAGAAAGCCAACAACCGAAAATGGCAATCTCCGGTGAGAATGCCAATGGTCGCCGGGCAAGCACCAATCATATTATTGGGAGTAGGGAAGAACTAAATGAGGGGGTTACAGTTTCAAGGTTAGCAGTCAATTCCCAAGGACCAGCTAGCTGCGATTTCCTAGAGACTAGGGAGGATGCCCCAGCTTTTAATGCCACTTCGAGCCCCGCCCCGAACAATGTTTGTGAGGCTTCGTGTATTCCAGTCACCCCTCTCTTGCCAGGCCTGGTTCTTGAGATTGGTCCCGGTATTGTTCCCACCCCACAGCAGGTAGCCCCAAATGTTGAAATTGTTCCGGTGTTTTCTGAAGAGATGCGTAACCCGTCTCGTAAGAAACACTCGAAGGAGAAAAAAATTAAAAAGAGTTTGAGAGAAAGGAAGAATGCCAGGAGGGGTTCACTTGCTAGGAAGAAAAAGGTTGATTTTTCCAAGGCCATAAGAGAGTACCAATTATCAAAGGCACCCAACAAGTCTAGTCAAGAGGATACAGAGGTGGCCAAGGCAGCCTATTCAGGTGCTGAAGTCAAGCAGCCTTCTTATAAGCCAAAGGAGGTTGAGCCTGAGATGCCAAGGAGTAATTTCATTAGCTCAGAGGATCTCATCGAATTCGCCAAGAAGCTAGGTATGCCATTCATAGGGGACGAAGCTGATGTGAAGAAGAAATTAAGTACAATGCTTAAGAGCTAAAGATCATCAAGACGGAGCATGGGCAGTAAGAGCTGGTGTTCTGTGGATGCATTGTCTTGTGGTGGCTTGCATAGTTGTCTGCTGCATTTAGAGGGCTGCCCATTCTACAAATCTGGAGTCGGTTCCAAGCTTTTGCTCACATGGAGTTGGCGTTAGTAGGTCCCTTATGAAGTTTGAAAGCCTCGGCTGGCTTGGAGGCTCATGGAGGTGTGGTCTCTACGCTGATGTTTTGTCGTGGCTTTGTTCCTTTCGGACTGTATGGTTTGGTTGGTTTGTACTAGAGTATTTGGTTAATTATTAGGAAAAACCTTATGCTATGACTCTCTATGTTAGGTGTACTCGTATTAAGCGTCTCATGTGGAAGGAGACATTGGGCGGAATTAGGAGTTAATTTCGATCAGACGTTTTTTTATGGCATAGTGTATGACGAGCTGTACTATGGCACTAGTCGCCTTACTTGTTCATACAGGATTATCAATTATCGAAAAAAAAAAAAAAACGTGTCACTAGTTCTATCGCACACATATCTATATGAACTTACATCTCCCTAAGCCCCATGTATATTAACATGACTTACTTTTTACACTCATACACATAAAACGTCCCATCTTGCACCACACACTTGTCCACTTGCAATTCTATCACCCCAACGTAGCGAGGGCTACGTGAGCTCTTACTTGTATCTATGCACGACATTGCATAGTTTGACTTTCACCCTACTGACGTCGCCCAATGTAGGGGTTTACCCTTTCCCTATAGGATAAATGAGGCATCAGATCCTAAAGGGGGTCATTTTTCCTTTTGTTGAATATCTCCTATGCTAATATCATATTTGTTCATGTACATCCATACTTTCTATGACAAATTAGGGTTGCTATTTAAGCATTTGTTGCATACAGCTTGCATGCACATGACATACTTTGCCATTTGCCCTGCCTGACCTTAACCAAAGCAAGGCTTTCTGTAGGCACATAAATGTGTCCTCAAAATATAGACTAAATGTTTATTGCATGCTACGCACATTGACATTTTGATGATAATACTTACTCCACTCACACAGGCAAAGAAACTTCATTCAACCATCCTAAAGGCCTTAGTCCTTATAAAAATAGTTTTCTAAATGAAGGTTTAGTGAAAAATTTTCACATTTTCCAAAATTTTTGTAAAAAGGTCAAACAAGGGCCAAATTAGCCAATTTTGTCAAAATTCGGCATACCTCATTTAGGAACACACTTTAGAGTCATAAGGTATCCTAGTTTAATAAATCCTATTTCCTATTCAAAGAGCTTTTGAAAAATATAATTTAAGCTCGATTCTAAGAAATAACAAAGGAGATATGTGTTGGATAGTGAGATCTTCACAGAAATCATCACCTTCTCACTCTTTAGCCAATAACTCTTTTCACAATCATCGTCCTCTTATAAAACTTAATCCATTAGAAATTAGACTCAATTCGATTTCTAATGAAAATATAATCAACCAAAATTGAAAGTTGGATGAGAAAACAATGACCAAAAGAAAATAACCAAGGAAACTATTATAACATGTCAACACCTCGTAAACCGTGGGTAGTTGCCTAGCGCGGCTTCAATGATCATTGATTGGTCCCACAAATCACCACAAGCATTTCTAGTGTACCTTCTCCATTCTCACATGCTGCCTGAAAAACTTCCCAAGTGGCCCACCCATCTCAGGATTCCTCCATAACAAGTAGGTTTAACTATGAATTTCTTAAGAGTGGGCTGCTAAAAAGGAAGGTACACCTTTTGGTGATATAAGTAATCACTTTAATCCTTTTAAGTCATGTTTTTACGCCATACGTAGGGTGTTACATTCGCCCCTACTTCAAGAGAAAAATGTCCTCGTTGCACCTCATTATCAAACTAGCTTACAAGTTTGGCTGAGTAATGGTCCACTCCTAGTATCTTTACCCAACCAGGTGACTCCCCAATGCTATCTCATCTACTGGTGTGACACACTGTCATGAGTCGGGTCTGATACCATTTGTAATATGCCATCCCCTCCTAAGCTATATAACAAAAGTGGGCTTTGGCAACAGCTATAGGGCAGCACTTTGCAAAATTATTGCAATAGATAGTTTATGCAACATCTATTTCAAATGTTGCCTAAAGTTTTGGCTATTGCAACATTTGTACAAAGCTGTTGCAATAGATATATTAGGTAACATTAGCAAACCATTGCCTTAGCCCATACTTTATTCATGATAAAGCAATGATTTTTTTTTTGGTGCCAAAACAATACAATTTACTTGGAAGCTCGGGAAACCCCCCAAAATTTCCCCCCAAAATTTCTTAAAAAAAAGGAAAATAGAAAAGAAGGCCAAAAACCTATTTTGGCATGCCATTTCCCTTGGACAACATTCCATCTCCCTGGCCATCGAACGCCCCCATTCCCTGGCCTTTGAACGCCATTCCTAGACCCTCGAAAGCCACTTCCTAAAACACGCACCTGGTTTCGACTCTACCACCCAGCACCTCCTCCGCTGGCGACTGCAGTGCCAGGTGTTACAGCCATCGCCGGCGGAATCCTGTAGCAGCGTAAGAGTTCATTGGTCGGCCCCAATTCAAGCCACCATCAAATTGGTGTCTAATTCAGCTGGTAAGTACCTTTGCTCTCTTGAAATTAGTCAGTTTAGTATTTAATTTATTTGTTTTACACAACCCTATGCACTCGCTTCCCCCCTCTCTGACCAAAGCTTGACAACCATAATTTGGGGCTCTTCACCCTAGTTTGCTGCTATTTTACATGGCCCAGATTCATTCTTCTTTATTGATAGTTTACTGAGGTTACTGATGGTTTGCTGCTGTTTGTTTTACTAATGTGTCAATGAGTTGTTCTTTACTGATAGTTTACTGATAGTAAAATGCCTAATTTGAGGCATGTTCTGATGTGGGGCATGTCACTTATTTTGAAAGAAGGTCAACAGCTCAAGGGCTTTAATTAAAATTCTCACTTTGAAGATGATTAATATAGGGATCTTCTCTCTCTGATTCTAGAGTTCAACGAGTTAGTGCCAAACTCACTATCATGTCTCATGTTTCACTATAAGGCATTGGATTCTGGGCTATGTTTCACTCTTGAAGACAGAATTATAAGAGGACAAAGATAAACACTTATTTTTGGTCGTTATCCATAATTATTCTTCCACCCCTGCTTCCAACTTTACTTGCCACATCTTTTCTTTCAGGCACCATCCACTTCCTGGAATAAAAGTGATGTTATTACTTATTACTCATTAGTTATTACATGGCATATATCTCTTGAGTTGATCTCAATCTGAACTTAAAAGAGGCACCTTGATAGAGATGATTTGGGGCATGTTCTGATTTGTATGCTTGTTTACTGAGTTGTTCTGTATCAATCATTTAGGGCATATTCTGATTTGGGGCATATTCTATATCAATGAATTAAATCATCATCAGTGATTGTTGTTGCTTAATTTTATGGTTTTGGGTCTTATTCGTATGCTAGTTTTCATGATATGTTGCCTTGTAACTAATTTTAACAATTTAGGCATTTTACTAAGCTGTTGATTATCTTTTATGTGACATCCTCTGTATCAGTGAGTTTAAGATGTTTGACTGACATTCGTCTAATATTTATTCTTGAATTTGCTATAAACTACTTGTAGTGCTCTCATTGTCAGACCACAAGCAAGATAATCGAACATCTAAAATAGTAGATGTGCAGTAAAATCTAACTGACCTACCCCTTTTATGCAGATTTCACCAAATTTGATCTTGTGCAGTCGCAAGTGCTTCTCTTACACAAGTTCATGTTGCATATTTGCTGTATTTTTTTCTTTACTAGTTAGGTGGAAAATCAAGAAGAAAGTTGGTTTTATATATAGTTAAAATTTATTTAAAGATCATTGTTTTGTTTTTGTTTTCTATCTAGGGTCATATCTACTTTTAATAATTATCATTTCATGATTATGGATCAAAATTATATGAGGTTACCTAGAGCTTCAGATGAGTTTAAAATGTCATTGAGTACCTTTCTTGATGATATGTTCTTGAAAGATGCTGTTGGTAATCAAATTTCTTGTCCTTGTAAGAAGTGTGTAAGGAGATTCTGCCATTATAGGGAGGATGTATATGATCAATTGATTGTGAATGGATTTTTTAAGGGTTTTAAACAATGGCTTCTCCAAAGAGATTAATCATTTTCAATAGGCACAGCACATGAAAGCGGAGAACAAAATGATTATGATGATAATGATGGATTATTGCATGATACCTTTAGAAATGTGGCTAATGGGTTCAACGGAAATGAGGAGGCCACAAATGGGCTAAATGAGGAGGCTAGAAAATTTTATAAATTGGTCAAAGATAAAAAGCAAGAACTCTATCCAGGATGTGCAAATTTTTCTAAACTTTCATTCATCATTCGTATGTATCTTTTCAAATGCCTTAATGGTTTAAGCAATGTGACATTTAATGATCTTTTACAATTATTGAAAGAGGCATTTCCTTTTACAAAGCATCCTAAGAATTTCCAAGAAGCTAAAAGTATTGTAAGAGATTTGGGACTTGATTATAAAAAGATACATGTATGCCCTAATGATTGTATGTTGTACTGGAAGGAGTATGAGGGGGATAACTTCTATAGTAAATGCAAAGTTTCTAGGTAGAAATCTGATAATGTTCTAGCAAAGGTTCTAAGACATTTTTCCTTAAAGCCGGGGCTTCAAAGGTTGTTCATGTGTGCACAAACAGTCGAGTCAATGACTTGGCATGACAAAGAACGGTCAAAGGATGGGAACATTAGGCATCCTGCTGACGATGAAGCTTGGAAATATTTTGATTCTTTGTTTTCAAATTTTGTAAGTGATGCTCATAATGTTAGATTAGGGTTCGCGAGTGATGGGTTTAATCCTTTTCGGATAATGAGTCTGGCCAATAGTACATAGCTAGTTCTTATAAATTATAATTTCCCACCATGGATGTCTATAAAGCCTGAGTATTTTATGTTGTCTTTACTAGTTCTAGGTCCATCTTCCCCGGGAAATGATATTGACATTTTTTTGAAGCCATTAGTTGATGAATTACAAGACTTGTGGGAGTTTGGTTTAGAGACTTATGATGCATTTAGGCAAGAGTCATTCAATATGCAGGTTGCCTTAATGTGGAAGGTAAGTGACTTTCCTGCATACTCTATGTTGTCGGGATGGAAAACTAAAGGAATGTTAGCATGCCCTTCTGATAATTATGATACTTGCTCTCAGTATTGGAAACATAGTGGAAAGACTTGCTATATAGGACATTGGAGATTTTTGAAAATGAATCATCCTTAGCGATTTGATGAACATTCTTTCAATGGTGGAAAAGAGGAGAGACCTGCACCTTCTATTTTGTCTAGTAGTGATGTTTTGGAGCGATTGTCAAATGTAAAGAATGATTTTGGGAAGGGTTAACAAAAGAAAAAAGCCAAAGACAGTGAAGGACCTTGGAAAAAGAGGTATATATTCTTTGAACTACCTTATTGGCAGCACAATAAGTGTCAACATAACCTTGATGTCATGCATATTGAGAAAAATATTTGTGACAATGTGATTGGGATGCTACTAGACATTCCAGGGAAGTCAAAAGACCACACTAAGGCTCATCTAGATTTAGTGAACTTGGGTATAAAAGAACACCTTCAGCCTTATAGTTTAGATGATGGGCAGTACATTAAGTTGCCTCTAGCCCCTTTTTCAATGGATGATGTAGGGAAAGATGCGTTTCTTAAAGTGTTTAAGGAAACAAAATTTCCATATGGATGCATATCAAATATTGTCAGATGTGTTCAAGATAGAGAAAAAAGGCTTGCAGGTTACAAAAGTCATAATGCCTATATAATGCTACATTATCTGCTTTAGGTTGCAGTTAAGAATTCATTGCCCAAAAATGCTGCCATATGTCTCCTCAGGCTGGGTAACCTTTCTTGGCGTTTGTGTAGTAAAGTTATCGGCCTTCAGGACTTGGACTTTTTAGAAAATGAAATTATAGAGATACTATGTGAGCTAGAAAGATATTTTCTACCGACTTTTTTGATATAATGGTGCATTTGCCTATTCACTTAGTAAATGAAATTAGGCTTGGTGGACCGGTCCAATATCGATCTATGTATTCTGTTGAGCGATATCTGTGCAGGTTCAAATCCCTAGTTCGTAATAGGTGCCATCCTAAAGGATGCATGGCAGAATGCTATTTAGCTGAAGAATGTTTGATATTTTGTTCTAGATACTTGCATGATGGAGTAAAGACTAGATTGGATAGAAGATCAACTCATTACTTCAATTATGGGATGAACTCGAGTGGGGATCAAACATCATTTTTCCCAAAGGTTGGCCATCCAATTGGGGAAAAAAAGCACTCAAAGGTAAGGCATTCTTGTTGGACCAAGAAAGTTTGAAGCAAGCACATAGATATACCATTTTCAATTGTGGTTGCGAACAAGTGGAGAAATACATTGAGTAAGTCTATCTATTTAATTATATGTTTCATTTATATATATATATACACCCTCATCCTTGTAAATTAATTAGATAAGATGAATGATGTTGCTAATTCACATGGTTTTATTTTTGCAGGGAACATGCAAGGTTAGTTAACAACCAAGGTCAAAAAAGTAGATGGCAAAGAGCTCAAAATCATAGTGTGGAGTTTATTAGTTGGTTTCAAGATAAAGTGAAGAGTGAGAAAGTTGAAGATCATATTTTTTTGGCTTGCTAAGAATCCAAACCTCACAATGAAGAGGTATACAGGATATTATGTAAATGGTTATCGATTTTATACAAGAACTCGTGATTCGAGACTAAAGACTCAAAATAGTGGGGTCACCTTAACGGCCCTGATGTTAAGTTTTGCGAGCTCTAAGGATCAAAATCCTATTACGAGAGACGCTACTTATTATGGAGTATGGAAATTATTGAGGTGGACTTCTAGTCCAATTTTAGTGTTGTATTATTTAGGTGATTGGTTTCATGCAGATATTGATGAATTCGAGAATACACAGGTCCATTTTAAAAAGTTGCGTCACAAAGATGATCCTTATGTATTAGCATCTCAAGTTCATCAAGTGTTTTATGTGCCAGATTCAGTCAAAACTGATATTTATTATCGTATGAAAAGGATTCCAAGAGATCTTTTTGACTTCCCAGAAGCAAAAATCCTGAGTTATATTGGAAAGAGCCTATGGATGTTGATTGCAATGCCCCAAGCACTTTTAATGTGCATGACAATCAGTCAAGAGAAGATGTAGATGTGAGAATTGTGAATATAGATGCCATCTTAGATAATGATCAAAATATGGATGAAGAAGTTGATGACTCAGATTATGATGACATGGATTGGGACTAGATGCATGGTAAGAGATTGAGGTCATGGTAGGCTTGTTATTTATATGATTTACTCTTTATTTTCATATCATAAGTCATTGATATGTTTTTTTTTTTTAGCAAAGCTTACTAACATTAATGTGCTTACTTTTGATAGTGTAAGTTTAATTATGCTTGAATATTATATGTCACTAAAGCTTGGTATAGTACTTCCAGGAAAATGTTGAACAAAAGGAAGACTCGAAGCTCTAACCAACTGAGTATGAAAGACAGAGGAAAGTGAATATCGAAAAAAATGCCATGAGATTTTAGGCATTGAGTTTGTCCAAGTTGGCAAATCAATTAATTACCAAGGCCAAAGGACATCAAGGTAAGGAGAGGGACAACCATGTACGTGATGAGGAGGATCAAGAATACATATCATAGGAGAATGGTGATGAAGACCTCTTAAATATGGGGGAAAAGCATGCTGTCGAAGATGTCGTTCTTAGTTCGACTACTAATTGCATCTCTAATAGGGTTCCTTTTCTATCTTTCTCACTTGCTAGCATTTCTTAGTCTTTAAACCTAGCATATCTTAGTCTTCAAACCTAGTTTAGTAGTCTATGTAATTATCTAAACCAGGCTTTATCTGACTTGAGAAAGAAGATGTTGGACAAGGTTATGTCTTTATTACGTACTAGCATTTGGGTTTTTGGAAATGTTCTAAAACATTTCCCCTTATTTGGGTATTTGCTTAGGTTCGTGGGGTGACAACTAGAAGGCGTGCATCAATCAAAAGAAATCAACCTTCCTATCCAGCAATGTCAATAGCTGAATTCCTAAATTAACAAAAGCAACAAGGATCAACACAATTGTTAGAGGGCTCACATTCCATGCAACATAGAGAAGGCTAGAGGTCCAATGTGTAGCATATTAGTGGATTTGAACAAAAAAATGAAGAAAAAACTAATGAAGAACCTACAGGTCTTTTACTAGCTTTCTATTGCATGCTTATCTATTTGGGTTGCTATAAATTATTCTAATTAAATATTATTATGTCTATCTAGTTCACTTTCCCTAATCATGATTGACAGATCATGTGAAAAAACATAGAGGACCAACATTGTTGTCTGATGTTCACACACGTAAGTTGGAGGATTTTGTACCCATCTTCTTTAATGAGCATGGCCAGCCTATTGGACCTACTGAAAAGGCTTGTGATGAGTTTATTAAATTTCTGGGGACTATTGCTCATGAACACTCATGGACACCATTAATTTATACAAATTGGCATAAAGTTCCTGATAAGAATAAAATGTGGGAATATGTAAATGTAAGATATATTTTCTGAGCTTAAAAAAAAGAGATTTTTTAGTTATATATGAAATCTTACTGTAGATGTTCATATAATTATTCATGACATGTTAGCACAAGTACATACTGCCGCAAACTGAAAGTGTGAAGAACTGGGTATTGGAATCAATTGCATGTGCTTGGAAGCTTTTCAAGTGTCGACTGAAAGCTAACCATTATTATAAGTATGCCAATGATATTGAAAGATGGAAGCACCGATGTAGTAGAATACCTGATTCTCACATCAAATTGTTGTTGCAATACTGGAACACTTCTACGACCAAGGTTCTTTTCCTTACAATTATGCAAATAGAATTTTGTTTTTATTTTGTATGATACTTTGGCCCAAAGTACTACATCCGTGGTGATTGCTTTGGAGAAAATTAGTGCTCAAAATTGTGAAAATCGTAGACTGGTAGACAACATGCACACTGCTGGACCTGTGAGTTTTGCAAGAATCTATCAGAAGCTGGTAAGAAAGGAAATATGATATGCCTTATTTAATATTCCTCTTTGTTTAGGTGCTTTATTGTCTCTTTGCTTGGATGGAATTGAAAATTGAAATTGGTTTGCTTGGAATCACTACTTTTTTGATTGAGTTTTGCAAGACTAGTGCAAAAGGATTTTGTAGGATTACTTTTTTGGAGCTACATACTTCCTGCCACATTCATGATGGAAATATCATTAAGATCCTCAGATGATAAGATCATATTTTTCCCATCCAAAACGTCTAAGCTATGGTAAATTGTCTTTTGATTGAGAAAATGTGGCCAATAGTGGATAAGAATTGGATATCATGCTGAGTTGCTATTTATCTCTTTGTTGCTTTGCTGTGGTGTTGATGTGTATACAGGATATCAAGCTGGTAACATCATATTTTTGCCCTCTTTGTTTTTCTTTTCCCAGTTGCCCTCTCTGTTTTTCTTTTTCTGCTCTGCTACAATGAGTAGTGCCCTGCTATAGTACTGTGATTTACTTTGGTGTTGATGTGTGGTTGTGTGTCCATGATTGTGAGAGTGACACTCAGGTTCTGTCTCTGGTTATGTGTCGAAATGGACAAGTACCTTCCAAGAGGTGAATTTCTATATCTTCCCATGTGTTTTGGCTAAACTCATGCCCTGTCCTTCTCTGTGCTCTCTCTAGCACCTGTCTATGTGTCCGTGGTTGTGAGAGTGACACTTGGGTTATTTGTTTTTAGTATTTAAGCAGTTACATGATTTATGTCATGCGTTTTCAATTTAGGCTAATCGAGAGGGTCAACCACCTTCCAAGAGGATGACGTTTGAAGAAACACGAAAAAGGAAAGATGAATGCAGTTACAAGAAGTCTTTTGATGATACGCTTGATAAATTGTAAGTGTTTAAGCCAAGTTGCCTTCTAAATATAATTTCATCGGTAGAAGTAAGTGTTTGTTATATTCAAAATTAGATTTAAATAATCTTTTGTGTAACATTTGTTTATAATTGTAACTGAACATCATGCTAATGCACATTCTACCATTCACCTTTTACAAATGCAGGAAAAAATGAAGGAGTTAGAGGACTTGCATGAAGCAGGACTCTCCGATAGTGATACACATCCCTTTGATAGGGTGATGGGATCTGCTCAAAATGGACAGGCACAGTTGCATGGATGAGGTGTTTCAATGAAAAAATCTAAAGGAAAAAGGACTTGATGTGAAAAGGGATGGGAAGTTAGTGGTTGTGCCAGAACAATATGTTGATGCCATAAGGAGCAATTTAGCAACAGAAATGCAAAAAGATTTTGAAGCTCAAAAAGAGAAACTGACACTTGATATAAAACAAGAGTTTGAAGCTCAAAAGGACAAAATGGTTGAAGACATTATTACAAAGGCATTTGGTCGACTTCGAGAAATGTTCCCCGACATGGCGACTAACACGCTTGGACAAGCAGTTATATCTTCCGTACTTGCAGATTAGTAACTTTGCACCACATCAGTAAGCAATCCCTGTGCTTTGATTATCTCCTCCCCTAATCTAATTTTATGACTTGAAGCTGAAAATATTGGTGTGGTGCTTGTTGTGAAACTGCCACCTACGAATTTGTTGGATGTGCTTGAGATGGGGGAAAACTAGTTGTATCCCTCTTAACATCACCAATGATTGTCATATCTTCCATATTGAGACGGGGGAATACTATTTGGTTTGGTTTTTATCCTTGTCGGTCTTTTGTGCTTGTGGTGTGGTTTCTCTTACTGTAAGTCATAGACTCATAGTGAAACGGAGAAATTTTGGGGTGTTAGAAAGTTAAAAACTAAGTCTGTTACTACTGTGGCTATCTTCGTGGATGGAAATGAACTAGTGCTGTATTATTAGTAGTTCAAGTTTTCAAATGGGAGCTTTATATAGTTGTTTGTTCACGAACACTTTATGTATGAGTACCCTAACTTGTCCCTGGTGGGTGGCTATCATACAATTCTAGGTTGCATCAGGAAATGTGAAACCTTTGGGAAAGTTCTCTATGAATTTTTTTATAGTCTTTTTGTAAAAAATTTTGTTAGTAGAGTGCTTGCTTTTGCACCATATTTTGATTTTTTACCAAAACTTTTGCTGATTAAGGTAAAACTAGTTTGGACAAAGAAGAAGATAGAACATGAGAGGTAACTAAAGGAAGCCTATGACTGTTGCCCATTTGGCGTGGACCACACACTGACTCTATATAGTCACTACTCATAGGTAAATGAAAATCTATCACCATTCTCGTAGTAATCTTGTTGCTGGGATGATCAAGTCTGTTATGCACCTTGAAGAGAGGTACACTCCCTTACAAGTGCCATAAGTGCAGACAGGGTTTCATTTGTGGGGAGTTGTAAAGATCTTGGCCAAGCGTGCCCTTCAGAAGAATTTTGCCCTGTAGATCCCTCACAAAACAATGTGATGGATGAAATTCGATAATGACATTGTTATCAGCTATAAATTGAGAAACACTCAAAAGCTTTTTAGTTATAGCAAGAGTATGATAAACATTGGAGATGACAAGAGAATTAGGTAACTCAATGTGGCCAAAATGAGAGATAGAAATTGTCATGCGATTACCAACTATTACATCATCACCCTCGATGTAATTAGAATGACGAGACAAAGTATTAAGATCATTGGTCAAATGATTTAACGCACCTGAATTAATGTACCAAGCAGGACGTGAATAGTGTCTTGGGATCGGTTGTTGTAAACCTACCCCTTTTATTGCTTGCTATATATTTTTTTTTTCAAGCTTGGCACTTGGTTGATCTTATCCGAAGTTATGGTCTTTTAGCTATTTGGCAATTTTAAGAAAACTAATAATGGTTCTCTATCGCTTATTTACATGTGGGCTTTTGTATTGGCAATGATCTATCTATTAGGTGGACTTTTGCTT
>NCQT01062656.1:2756-24706 GCA_002740465.1 Stenocereus thurberi
GAGCGATGACTAATTCATAAAATGGTAGAAGCCCTAGGTAATGTAATTAAGCCCTCATGAGTGCGTCATGCACCTTTTTCTTTCTTTTAGGAATTTTGAGTGAAGAGTCGATTAAGACTCTTTTTACTACATACCAGATTTGAATCAATCATAACTCAATTCCCGTCTTATCTAGTGGGAATTCTTACCCCGAATAACTAAACAGCATCAGTGAAGATGTTGCAATTATTCCAATCCCTATAGTCTTTGCAGTTTCCTTAAGCCCTGTCATTCTAGTTGTTAGTGAAGTTACTGCCGTTGTTGATGTTCGATCCTGAAACTCGCAGCCAATGAATGTCCTCAACTCGGGAAAAGGGAAGAAGGGTGAGGTGTGATCGAGTGAATCGTCTTTCAAGTCGAGGGGCCGTAGGCGGTGAGCAAGAGCTTATTTTAAGCTTCTTCAACAAAACAATTCTCTCTCCTACGGATCTTCCTCCAACAGAATCCATGGCATTGGATCTAACTCAACTCCCTCCCTTTCCGGCTTAGCATACCGCTCCGTGGGCTTCTATCCCCCTGGTCGTATTTAAAGGATCTCTCAAGAGTGAAAATCTCTCTCCCTTTTGCCTTCGCCGGCAACTCTTAGCAATACAGTAACGATAATAGTCATAAGCTAAATCGTCATATCATTGATATCCCCCAATAGTGACGATCTTTCCTCTACACCGCTCTCTCCCGACTGAACTATTGGAGTGAGGCCAAATAAAGAGGCATTCTAATTTTTTCAAACGCACCTAGCTTTCTCTTCCTTCTAACGTGGTTGATGAAGTAATTGACTTAAGTCAGGCTCGAGCATGAAAGTAGGCAGATTCAGTTAATGAAAGTTAGGCTTTAGCCGAACGAAATTGGACTCATAAGCTTAGAAAGGGAAGGCTTTCACGCTTGGGCTACCTCGCCTCTAACTAAGTAGTTTACTTACGAAAATTCGAGCTTGGTATGTGTTGGAGACATCGGCTATACGCCAGGTTATTAGTGAAGGGTTTTGCTACCGAAAGGTGTAATAATCCAACATTAGTGAGTCTCAACTCCCGGTGGATTGAAAGAGTTGCTTACAAGACTGTCCTCTAAGGCTTTATTCATTCTAATATGGTCCCGTTTCGAGATACTCTGCTCTTGTATAAGAAGATCTCTTTTTTTTTCCTACGCAAAAAATTTGTATCGAGGGCTGCTAATAAAAAAGACATTCGAATGGATAATGATCCCACGAGATGTGGTAAGCGATGCTGCACTGGATCGCGGTCATTAAAGTTAGATTTGTAAAGTTGTTCAATCGGCACTCCGATCCAGTGATGGAATTACCTTTTATGGTTCTTCTTAACACACCTAAATCGATTATTTAGTTACCCAGCAAGACTAAGGACATTTTTTATAAAGTCAAAGTAGCTTCTTTTTTGATGTCATCAGTTTAGGAAATAGGAATTTTTCTTTTTTTCCCTCGGTCGGCATTGCTCTCGGGGCTTAATCTTACAGACCTTGGTCACACCTGACTTTCGTAATTGTACTGGCGCATTCCCTTCCTAAGGACCGTGGCTATCTTCTTGTGAGGGCGTGCTCGCCCGGTCCACAACTCGGTCTCTTTTTTTTTAGTTCAGAGAAAGGAACCGAGCAGTGGTGCGGAGACACGTTATGTAGACTGAACAAGCCCGTCAGTCAAGGCGCGTTTCCGTAGATCTAGACTAAACGAGCATAGATTGAGTGAGGCAGTCTAGTAGTTGTCTATGGGTAGAAGGAGGTAGGGCAGTCTCATTATTATAGCACAGTACAATCTCGTAAGTAGATGGCCTCTTATCTATTTTCCTCTCGATATCGAGCCTTGCCCCGTTGTCGAGTTCTAAAATCAAGACTTGTTTTTTTCTATTATAAAAAAATACGTTAATCCATAACTGCTGCTGCAACCAAGAAAGTCTATCCAGCGAGTCGTCTGCGATTTCCTTCTCAACAGGCTGAGAGGTCTTGTTCGAGTGTTGAAAGAACGAAGCTTCGCTCTTTGCGGGGTATATGTTCAGCAAGTCCAGCGACTTGACCCCTTCTTTCTATAGCACTGAGGAGCAGTAAACTACAGTGATAGAAGAACCTCGACGAGAGTTGCAACAAAAGAGACTATAACCTTATGAACCCCTTATAGTCTCTTTTTAGCCAGCATGTAAACTTACATTTTTTCGTATTCATCAGTCAACCCTATAAGCAAGGACGCTAACCACGGGATATTCTATAGAGCAAGCCAGGAAAGGTAATAGCTTACAGACAGATCTTCTTTGTTAATAGCAGTTGATTCTCACATCAAAACCATTTATTACGCAAACAAAGTAAAGCAGTGAGACATATATTGATAGATATTTTCCGTCTTATCTTTATTTCTTCTAGAAGGCATATCTTTAAGCAGAAAAAAATACGATTATCATGGCTCTCGGCTATCACCTTAAGGTAGTTTAAAAATGGGTTTAATAGTAAGAGCAAGATAGCCTTACTAAAGTGCAAGTACACCCTTAGGTATGAAATGCCATAATTACCAATCCGTGGGGTATGAAAGGGGTAAGCTGCGTCAATCTCTTGCCTTAAGGCTTGGTGACTTAATCGGCTGTCTCCCCTTCTTCCTCTGGATAGGGCCTTTCCCCACCAGCTACGAGGTCTATCTCCCTGCTGTCCCATTGGTACAGAGGATTGATGTGCTATATTCCTAAAAGATTTGCTTTAGCTCAAGTTTCCCCATTATGGATCGGGCTAGATCACAAGCTTGTCACCACTTCTCTCAAAAGCAACTAATCGGGCTTTCACACTCCTTTTCATGATAAGGAAGTTCCACCCACCCAAGCCTGAGAGCACGCCATCCCTTCTAAGATGACAGCCGTAAGGTACTTAACAAGGAAAACTCCTCAGATGAATGGATTGACAGGTTCGTTGTACAGCTTAGACTGCCTTAACTTAAGAGCTACTTGTGTGGAGCTTCTTGGCTCAGTACCTCTACGTTCTCGAGCTATAGCAGACATTTCCAGTGTAGTGAGCCGAGTACTTTCATACCTCCGCATGAGATATTCATCCAATCGTGACTACCAGAGAAAAGGACCAGCATAAGCCGGCTTTCTTTCTTAACACCAAATACATCTGCGATTTAGCAGGAGTTCTTCCTTACCAAAAGTCAGGATGAATGGCCCACCTTTTGATTTGAGACCTGAGCTCGTGCTTCACCCCTGATATAGAAGTCCTACTTCGCGCCCCTCCTTTGCCATGGTGATTCCTAGCTGACAGAGGACTAGTTTAGGGCAGGACAGGGATAAGGCTTGATTGGCTAAGGGACTGGCAAAACCACTTAGAAAAGATAAGAAGACTTAGAGCCGGTTACAATTATGCCTGTCTTTGCTTATGCTTATCTTGTTCCGGTGCTCTTGCTGATACGACGACAAGGCTCTTTCCAGACCTACTATAATACGACGAGAGCGAGGCTCCGAAGGAGTTTCGGGTGGAGTTAGGCGGGAAGTCGAGCTTGTGTTGTAGCAGTTCTTTGTGCCAGTTGGTCTTGCGAGGAAGCAGCTTGTTGGTTTGAAACCTGTGCCTAGCCTTTATACCTTTTGAACCAGACCCGAGCCCTAGAGCAGTGCCTGAGCTGAGCCATTAGGCAAGATTTTTCCTAAAAGAACCTCAGCTGCATACCTTTTCCTTCCTTATCCATCTTTACCATTCCACTATCTTTCAGCCAATTAGCGCTTTAAGTCCTTTCACGATTTCAATAGTTCAAGGATTGCTAGTAAAATGTTTTATAAACCTCGTCTTTTTTGGGTATTTTAGGGCTATTTTAGCCTCTTTGTAAAAAGTTCGTATCTTATGATATTAAGCTAGGTAAAAAAGTAGGAAACCCAACTCGGGCCCTTAACATATTGATTCCATTACTTTTGAAGAACTTTCTTTCTAAATAACTTCTTAGCTGAGTCTTCATTGGATGAGTGAAAGCATTCTCACTATTTCATAACCACTCCTGCTTTTACTTTAAATCATTCGTGCTCGTATAGGACTTTTAAGAAGAGTTAAACAAGCTTCATTAACTCACGATACTGGTGCCCTTTCTGGACCTTTCCTTGAGACAGAGGCATCTTAATGGATGCCTGAAAGCAACCGGCTTACTCCTTTCTTTGTATGAATTGAATCCCCTTCCTCCTTTGCCTTTGCTGCTCTCATTTCTGCTTTCTACTAAGGAAAGAGAGAACAACCTCTTTGTTGGAACAACCAATTATTTTCTTCATAGTTACTCCCTCCAAAAGCCAGTTCTAAGGCTCTCAAAGCCATCTCCATGAAAGAGATAGAGCACACTATTTAAAAAGTAACAAAGAGAAGAAGATTTTTAGCATCGACAGCATCCTTGCATCAATTCAGCTCTTTATTTCGGAAAGATGTCGCTATGTTTAACACATGGAGTTCCTGCTGTCTAACTAAGCCCCAAGTCCAGACATAGCGATAGTTATGATTCCGCTTTGGCTTGGATAGAGTAGATCCCGAATCGACTTCCGAAGGAAGAAGAAGAGTGAAATCTACTTGAAACTGGTCTTTATAAACGAAGCTTTCAAGGGCAGTCTCAACCGCGTTTTTTTATGCAACAACAGCTCTACGAACGACTGATTCGGAAGAAAGTGCATCCGGACTGAGTGAGCGCAAGGAGAGAACAAAAGACAGAGGGTTACGCTAAACATTGATTTCTTTAGCTTAATCGTAAAATCAGTAGTTTCAGTAAGAGTGGTATAAGAGGCAAATACTTATCTACTACGGGTTC
Organism: Stenocereus thurberi; assembly: GCA_002740465.1. Taxonomy (NCBI): domain Eukaryota; kingdom Viridiplantae; phylum Streptophyta; class Magnoliopsida; order Caryophyllales; family Cactaceae; genus Stenocereus; species Stenocereus thurberi. Next base: position 7,555 of record NCQT01062656.1, read on the forward strand.
TAAATTGATTTGATCGTTCATTCTTATATTCTTAATCGTAAATTCTGATCTTCTTCCTCAAAGCGACTCTGAACGAATGCTGTCGGCATTCAATCATACATATCCAAAGTGTGCCGTGAGTCACCTTAGAGAAATAACTTAGAATGATAGCTAGCAGATGTTATGAAAGAAGGGACAGAAGGATGAGAGGCTGGGGAATGATTGTTGACTATACGAGAATTCCTCTTCTTCCTCCATTCCAACCAGGAAGAAGGACTGCAAGAATGGCGATACCCCCTTTACCTCTAAAAGGAAGGATCTCGGGCATCAATCTAAAGAGAGTTTGGTACCTTTACACAACAATGAAATGGTTTTTATCACAACAAAGTTAGAGTAAGAAAGAACTCACTTTCGCTATGCACCAAGGCTTCTTTTACTTCCCTTGAGCCTGGTTAAGAAGGGAAAGCTGGACCAATCTCAGCTTCTGAAACAAAAGAAAAGATGACAGCGGCAAGATCTAAAAGAAAGGAGCTATTATCGAGCTCGAGCCTGCTTCTTCATATGCATCTGCAAAGAGCGGATAGGGAAATCTAACTCCTAAAACCGAAAAGCAGTCTCTTTCTTTATCTTTCTAAACGAGACCATCCAAGTTTTCCTCTATTAATGAAGATAGATTTGCACTACCAGGTCAAATTCAACACAAAAACGACTTCTTAGCGAAAAACCCTCCTAGCTGACTTGACGCATACCGGTAGGGGGAAAGATAATCCGTGAGTCGTTTATATAAGTTTGAGCTTTTTGGTTGGAAAGAGATGAAATGACTTCCGATTGAATCCCACTTTAAGTAACATATGTCGATATGGAACTTGCTAAGCCTTTGAATTTGAAACCGGAATACTTTATGTCTTCAGTTCCGGCTGCAAGGCGGTTCTGCTAAGCCTCCTTCAGATAGAGAGAAGGGTCCAATCTCGGCAAAGTGAATAGGCGGCATTTCCATCAAGATAAATATCAGCTCTGTTAGGGGGCGAATCATCGGAACGATAAAGGAGGAGTATAAAGCAGACAATGAATCCAGAGGAAAGGATTGGTCAAAGATCTCCGAAACACTTGTTTAGTGATTCGGCTCCAGATGGAATCTTCGCATATTTCTCTTAATAAGTCTTAATAAGTCAGTGATTCAGTTGGAAATGATACTGAAACCACTTCCTAAGACTCAGTGAGAGGGTAGGGCGTAGTGACTACTCAGATAAAAGGCTTCGGAGGAAGCATGGTGTTAAACGAGGTTAAAAGGGGGTTCTTTGCTGAATAGAAGATTCATTCTGTCATCGACCACTTCTTTATGGAAGAGTTTGTTCCACCTTCTTAGTCTTAGAATGTGGAGGTACTCCAGGCTATCCCAGATGTTTATTCACGTTTAGCTTGTAAAGCCGGCTTCTTTCATAGCTGGATCCTAAGGTTGCAACTAGACTCTAGAGAAAGACTTTCTTCTATAATAGGTTTGAAACCCTTTTTCCATTCGCAAAGGAGATGCTCGGGGTTCGATAGCATTACCATTTATACAGACCACCTAAAGATAAAAGAGAGTAGGGGATCCTCCTTACGAAGAAAATGAGACATTGATTCCAGCCAGGAATGAACTGTCAATCCAAGCTAACTCAGGTCGTAATAGCCAGTTCGGTACTAGATATTCAGGTGTGAGTGCTGTGCTAAGGTAGCTTGCTTGCGATCAACAAAATCGAGAGAGAAGTTGACCTGCTTAGATTCGACCGGTAGGTGAGGGAAAGATGAAAGAAATTGAGATGCATATTGGAGAGATTGCTCTTCCTTTTACCATTCATATTTCAGCTAATGAAAAGAAGAAGAGGTATAATACACAAAGTTTCAATGATGGGAAAGAAGGCTCCTCAGTTCTTAGAAAAATGCTTTTTGAGAGTTCCACTGTGATAGATATGATATAGTTTCTATCTCTGCCATAGGCAGAAAAGCGAGTTGAAGGAGATCATGTGACGTATTCGAATTTAGGGAGGGCTTGCTAGGCTATTCCTATGAATAGAGAAAACTTTCCCCATTGCACTCACTAGCAGCTTTATCATTAAATTAGGAGCTTTCCATTCTACATGTGGAGGAATTATTTACTGGTTCTCGTCCGCTTACCATTGACCTCGCCTTCCACTACAGCAGTGGCATTGGCATATAATAAGTTTATGATCCAACTCCTCCTAATGGGAGGCATTCCGATACTATAGCATGAACCGAAAAGCAAAGTCTTCCTCTCAACAATGAGCTAGCATAGACCAAAAGCTTCAAAGCTCAATGGTTTGTTTCGGGAACTAGTGCAATAAGAAAAGAAATAAAATCCACTTTCCTCTTTTAATGAAGAAGGGTTGGTTTAATTAATAGCTACTGTTTTTGGAATTGGGAGTCCTCTGGATTGCTCTTATCTTATGCCCAGGAGTGGCGAGAATACTTTGCTAGATCAGCAGGAATGACAGCGGTCTCGGGAATCTACTCTATACTCTACTACGCGTGTTCTTATCAGCATTGGGAATAGAGATATACGTAGGACGGAAAGCTTTCTTTTAGTCTAACCTTCACATGAGCTTTTCTTGTTCTTGACTTTAAATTGGAATTGCCTTCTCGTTTTAGCTTATATCTTAATATATAGCTTCTCTGCCTACTTGATGATTCTTTATGGACAAAAGCTTCTTCATCTAGGCAGGGATCGTAAGCACAGAGATAGCCATACACTCTGAAGTGTTTTTATCTACTTTCTTTCGGCTTACATCCAGTCCAAGCAGTTACTCCCAGCTAGCAGAAAAGGTGAATTTTCATTCATTTATCGAAATATTAATAGTAATAGATGCCATTGCGCCTCTTTCTTGCATTGAATAGTAATAGTAATGGCTTGGCTAATGGGCATAGGCCCAGAAAAATAGAATTTTGATTTGAAACGGATAGAAAGAAAAAGCCTGTGGTGGGAAGAGAACATAAAGTTTTATTACAAGCTTTGAGGGTCTCGGAGTTGAGCGGTTTGAGTGGACATGAGTGGTTCTTCACTTCAGAGTTTTCTTTATTAGGAGTATTCATCTCTTAAGAAACCCTCCTAGTCCCTTTCTTTCTTCTAGGAAGCGGGTCCTTGCCTTCCCAAGAGCATAACACGGAATTGATCGATTTGAGAAGTTTGCGACTAGCACGCCCTCCATTTAGTCCATGAGGGTTCTCTCGGCGCTGCTTTCATTCTTGCTCACCAAGACGTAGCTCATCCGATCTAAGAAGATGGCTGAGGAGTTGGGATCTCGAGGTGACTAGCCAGAGGTTGTAAAAACAATTAAAGATCTTATTGAGTGCCTACCTATATTCCATACATATAAAAAGAAAAGCAAAGGTGGGTGCAAGGCTAAAAGTGAGACCGATCTTAAAGCTTTAGTTAGAGGACGATAATCTGAGTCACTTGGTTTGTTGTCGCTAAGAGATCTATAATTCAACAAGAGATCTCTAATTCAACATATGTCAGAGTGGGAAGGAACGAGCTGAATAGAGTGCACTAGTCCGTTAATTCTAGCGACAGCTTTTTTCTTTTTTATAGTGTAGGAAGGACCTTGCATAGCCTTGCTTGCTACCTAAAATAGAGAGACTGAAAACTACGATTCTATTCGAGATTTCTAACTTTTTCAGGGTATCGAGAGCGTCGAATTCCGTAATAGGGTAAAGAGGAGGGGATATCAATGGGTCTGGGCGCAAATAGCCCCCATCCGCAAAGAGATCTAAGACCTTTTTTTGAATGGGCCCACATTCAGCCCCATATGGCAACGATGAAATTTGTCTCATCTCCTTGATTAAGGTTTCTATATCTTTCTTGGTGGGATTTCTAGGAATAAAGTGGGCGATGACTTCCTCCTTAGAGGGGGAACCGCAAATGGTTCCTGTCGGATCTATCCCATCCTTCATTTCGTAGAAGGAGTTTGTAAGTTGGAGGATCCAAAAGGAGGTTTCCATCTTTCCCATCTGGTCAGGGAATGGTGCGGGTTCACCGACTAAAGTGTCGCTAGGTCGCGGAGAACACAACCTTAAGGTCGTGGGTTAAGCAATGGCTTAACTACATCATGTGGTACTACATTGTTGCAGTATCTCTAGGCATAACCATCCAGGATCTCTTATACGCACCATTCATGAACCGAAAATGGCAGGTTGAATCGATCGACTCTCAGTTGGTCCGGTTTGGCCTAATCTGGGAGGTTTTCGATTTTGTTGCCCTAAGGCGTTTGGCCTGTTAGGCCAATGTCCTAGTCGCTGCAGCGATTACAGATACCTCTCAGGCATCTCTACTCTGTGAGTCCCGCAAAACACTTTCTTTATGTTTTGTGAGTTGACTCCTTATGTTAGAGCCAACCTGGCCTACCGGTCTTGTAAACCGATAGTTCCTTTTGGTTTGACACCTGAGGGTGCCCTCCTTTAGGGTCTATACATAAAGGACCTCATGAGGGTGTTGATAAAACTAGCTAAATTGGTTTCAGTGAGGTCAATCAAATTGAGAGGTACGAAGAGGAAAACCTTCTTTTGATTCTCTCCTTACAGTCGAGTTACTACGTTCCTTGCCTTTTGAACTTAATTCATGGTACCGAAAGGTAACAGAAGGAAGTAAAAGACCCTCATTATTAGTAGGCGTACTGCGGTACCTAAGATTTAGGTATTGTTTTGACGAAAACAACGAGTTGTTTAGTCGAATGGATATGGCCTCATTTGAAAAGTAGGTCATTCCCTACGATCCTACTCCAGAGTTCTCAGAGGTAACTCCTTACCTCGGACGACTGGGTCAATCGGTTGAAGGAGCAGGGAAGAGAAGAATATTTGCCAGCTTCCGCATCAGTGGAGTAAGCCAATCTTCCTTACCAGGAAGATTGCCTCGGGCAGTCAGAATATCGGGTTCCACTACAGCATCGCGAACGATGCGCAGCGATTCCTTACATGATTCATCTGATATCATTTTCTTAGACGAATCAAAAGGATACCTGATTGATAAAGTAAGACCAAACTAGATAACCACCCCAAGGAATAGGTTATAAACCTAAACCAAAATGAATAGCCCAGTATAGTTCAACTTGGAAAGTAGTCAAAATACTACTATCCTTCTTTCTGCCATCGGCTTTCTTAGAAGGAAGAGCTTTCCATGACGGACTCCACGTAATTCCTTGACACAAAGGAGTGGAGCCAATCAAGGGCAGGTTTCTATTAATCAGAGGCCGCCACTCTTTCTTTGGATATATCATAAAACGTATCCATAAGAGTGGGAGACTCAGACGGATAAATGATCAAGTCAACTACTCGATTCGTCAGCCGTTTTGTGAGTTTAATAACTTGACAAAGGCTAAAGAACAATAGATATAACTTTACTAATAAATCCGCTTTCTCATCTTTTCGTCTTATCGGCTCTGGAGGCTTTCCTCACGCACGAGCTGGCGACGTTGAATACTTCACTCTGCTTCTTCGCTCTCGTGCCTTATGAAAAGAAGAATAGGCTTAGCCCTTACTCTTATTGGTCAGGAGTTCAAAAGTGGATTCATCCAATCCGAAAGTAAGTGAGTCTAAAGACTTCCTTTTTGTAAGCATCTAAGAAAGTAACAAAAGCGTAGAGGTGAGAAAGATCTTTCTTCGTCACCAGCAGGCGCTTTTAAGCCCTCAGATTAACACATAGTATTGTGCATAGACTTCGCCATGAGATCGATCGCTCCTAAGGTCATTTCGCTACCCGGCTACAGACAGGAAAGGAAGACTTGTTATTCCTTGCTTTCCCGTACGCCGATCCTGACCTGCTAGCTGACTGGTACTACGAAGATCTACGCCATTCAAAGGAGAGATATTAATAAACCTACTACAGAAACTATAGACAAGAAACAGACTCTAAGCCCAATCCAATCGTTTGTGAAAAACTGCCTTTGCCTTCCCCTTACTAGATCACAGTAGGGCTATGTATTTTGATCTAGATCTAAACCCTTTTCGGGGAAAACAAGTGTTAGGTCACCATTTCCGGCAATAGAAAAAATGACTGTTGTTTTGCTTCTCCATTTCCAAGCAAGCCAATTCCAATCTGTAACCATCTAAATGACGAGTATGAATAACGAGCTGCCGTAGCCCCTTCCTCATCCCTAATGGCCACAGATACATAGATAGTGGCAGGTCGAGGGTTATCGCTGGCACAACTTCCACTTGATCACTTTGTACTTCACATTTGATCAGTGAGCAAACTATAGGCTAGTCAATTTCCCTTCGTCCTAACCTGGCTTACACATAAAAGCCCATGACTGAAGACTGCACAACGAGAGTTGAGCACTTCTTTCTTCATAGGGGGCGGGTGCGGGTAAGCACTCTCAGCAATAGGGGAAGTGGGCGGATAAAAGGCAAGCATTGTAAATGCGGCTGAAAGAGAGGAATACTTCTCGCGGAACCTTTCTGGCCTACTAGATTAACAGGCTTAGACCAAGCCCCATGGGAGAGATTGAAGCTGTATCAAGGATTTGTGTAAACAACAAAAAGTATTAAATTCTAAGTATAAAAATTCTATAACATGTCTCTATGAGATTAGATATATTGAAATCCCAAGTGAGACCATATCTCTAAAATAAGACGTAGAACATAACTTATCTGTTTCTCCCAATGATAGCATGCCTAGCGAACTATTGCCAATAGCCCGCTTTAGCTTCCAGTTGTATTGGATCCAGTACGATCTCTTTCATCATTCCGTTCAAAATGTTCTTCTGTACTTTTACACAGGAAATCAAGTGATCTATTCCTCTGAGTAGGAAGCAAAAACTTATAATCTTCGTTAACCCAAGGCTATCGAACTTAAAGTGAGTGCCGTTCAGTAACTGAGAACAAAGGAGGAAAGACTCTTCTTCTTTGGGTGCGCATACTCAAAAACTAGAGAATAGAATTCTTTTTTTTTTTTATCCTCGTTGGTGGAAAAGAAGTCTTTCTTAGTTTCACTTTGGGGGTACTCACTATGCTATGCATAGGAAAGACAAACGAATATGTCAATCTCAGAAGATGTTAATTAGCTATAAAATATTATTCAACAGAATATGGAGCTGGAACAGGAGCCGAAACAGGATTGGGAAGAGAAAGAGTGAATGTTGCGGTTTTGTTTTGGTTGAATATTGACTTGGGACTGGTATCGACAAAGGGAAAAGAGAGGAAAGGGAAGCACTTAGCTCAACCGACTAAACCCTGAAAGCACAAACTCTAGAGCTTGGACAAAGTGGAGACTTTATGTGCCCTGATTGATGAGCTCTAAATAGATCGTTCTGAGGGGGGAACACTTTCTTTTATAAAAGGGGACGCGAGGCCACGTCTTGTAGATTGACCCATGGGGTAGCTTAAAGTCAAATCTGATCTATCTATATAAAGATAAAGATCGAAAAGATTTTTGAATTAAGTAAGCTTTCCATTGACCCTTTTGAGCTATCGTTAAAGTTACTTTAAAATGCGGTTATATGTTGGAGAGAAGTTTCGCAGAGTTTAGGGAATACAGCAAGATATCTTCGAAAGATAGAAAGAAATCTGTTCCAGCACCAACAACAGAACCGGAGCTACTCCGGCGTCTATGATGGCACAATCCTAGAAAGCAAATGAATGGGGACAAGCCAATAGGGACAGCGGTAACGGGAGTTCGAGTAAAAGGTTGGCTTTGTAGTACTCCAGTAGGAGTGGGAGATGCGGGAAAGGATGGAGTTCGGATGCTTGTGATTCCCTTCAATTCTCATCTTTCTCCACTCTTCTCCCTTCCCTTGATTCTGTTTCAAATGCTTTTCCATCTTGTAGACAGTATGATCATACTGCGATACATCCCCTGACGCTAGGCTAGAGCAAGGACGTAGTAAGTATTATAGTTCAGATCTGTACTAGTCTAATACTTGTCGTTCCCTATGTGCTCTTGTCCTTTTCTAATTTAGAGTCAAGCATATTTGAACTTGGTACAACTTCATGTCCAGAATACAAAGATACCCGTTGTACGTTGCCTTCGTTCAGAGAGATTAAGATTTGCACGTACATAGTTGCCGTATTGAAATGAATCTGCTTTGGAGAAATCGACGTGAAGTATATTCGTGAGTCGCTTTAGAAGGAATACCAGTTCGTAATTGCACTCCTTTCCAGTCAAACGGCTGGGTCGAAAGTAAGCCTGGGAAATGGTCGCGTGGTTGGGTGGGACCCGCCCTCCAATTTGTGCCTGAGAAAATAAAGGCAACAATCATAAAAGCCCAAGGTTATTTATATCAATACTGAACTTCTATTGGACAAGAGTGACGACTTTTCGAGTATTAGGAGGGTCATAGTAAGGAATATTACCGAAAAGAAACTGGGGAAGTACCACCAGGGCATGACTTCAATGATCTTCCGCGCGTCATCTGTCAGCAATCTATGACCCGAGCAGTAAGAGATTGGAATATTCTAATGAAAACGAAAATCTTCATAACAGCCTGCCTCGCAACAAACGTAGAATAAGCACATCACCAAAGACCCACTCCTTGGGCTGCAAGTCCCGGATCGATCTATTTATTCTTTCGGCTAGCCGTATTCATTCCTGAAGTTCATATTCTTTCTTCTGGGAGTCAACCCCCCCAAAAAAAGAAGTAAGTGAGAGTGAAACTGAAAAGAAATATGAAATATCATAAGAGAAGAAAGGTTGTCCAGTAGTACGCCCGGTTCACTTTCAAAAACCACTTCGGGAACGAACTTCAGTACTCAATTGGGCTTGACTTCCAGCGAAAGGGGTTACCTTCTGTGGACCTTAATTTCAAAAAGGGGGTTAGCTTAAAAAAGGCTGGTCACGGTGAGTGCAGTTCTAACATTTTACTTTCTCTTAGTTACAGGGCAGCAAAAGAAATGAGAAAGAGTTCCTTCTTCATGCAGGCGTCAAAGATTCTATTTGCCGCTATTCTCTCTCAAATTGAAGTTTCCAAAAATTTGTCTATTGCAATGAGGAAATGATAGTTGCTTGTTGTTTGATATTGGATGGCTTTTTCAATATAATATTTCCGGGTTTAGTTATTAGTCTCATGGAGAGCAGCACCTCAACCTCCCAGGATTGGGAGAGCTTCGAGGAGCGCGTCCTCCTTGAGCCAATGCCGGATGATGCTGAATCCGCGAATGCGCCGGTGCCAAATTCCTCTACTCCAGCTTTTGCGGATCCTGCACCAGCAGAGCAACCAGAGGAAAGGGCCGGAAGTCGAAGAGGGGAAAAAAAGTTAATTGCGGAGACTCGTACAGTCCCAAATCTCCCATTTCATGGTTCCGAGACGGCTTCATTAAAGGAACGAAGAGGAGGAAACTCGGCGCTATTCCGAGCTCACTTCAATCTTAATTGGGAGCTTGGATATAGCTCCGTTAAGGAACATCAAGAATGGATAGATGCAATTCGTGGTGATCACACTTTACTCCGGGAGATTTATAAAAGTGAAACGAGGTGTAAGCTCTTTTTGTTCCATAGGATCTTATGTTAGAAGGTGCAAAATCAATGGGTGCCGGAGGTCGGGGAAACGTCTTCAGTTCATTATTTTGTTCTGTAGCGATTCTGGATGCTTCTGATCAATAGGAAGAGGAGGAAAAAGAAAGCCTATGATGAGCATCTATTTAAGTCGATCATTTCTAGATCTAATTCCAGTTTTTTTTTATGTAGTGGAAACGCCTTACAATCTAAAGTTTTACACTTAAGGGAAGAAATGTTCTTGGTGGATGCAGGACTTAGGACCCCCAGAATTTGTATGCAAGATGAGCCTACAGGAGTGCCAATCAACCGAGCCACCAGGTTTGAGAATAAGGTAGGACCCCTGGATCAAGTGGCCGGTGAATCACTGATCAAAAAGCAGATTTTGGAGAGATTCTTCATCGACCTAGTGGCTGGTGAATCACTTATCAAAGAGCGAGCAGCCGCCAGGTTTAATGATTTGGTGGGATCCACAGATGTAGTGGCTGGTGAACCGCTTCTTCTTCTTCCACGAAGATTCAGACAAAACCAAGCTTGGATAGAACTGAACAAGATTTGGCGAACGAATATGTTTGTCAAAGGCTTGATTTTTAGGAAAGTAAAAGAAGGATATTCAGTAGCCATCGCAGGTTTCCTTATTTTTCTGCCATTCCGGCGTAGTCGTAAAAGGAAGAAATCGAATGATTGATTCACCATTGAGAGCATTAACTTCAAAAGGAAGAATATTGTGGTCTTATAAGAGTGGCAGATCAAACTAAAACTTGATAAACAAAATCCGCTGACAAAGAAAAAAGAGCACCTTTTTCAATTCCGAAGCTGCACGTCTTCTGATAGCACTCTATCACCTTAATCCATTCTTTTGTTTACGTTAACGCACTTATTCCGGCCCTTGCTTTACATAATGAAGAAAGGCTTCGGTTGAAACATGCGTGCCTTGAGTGCTATAGATGGTGTTCATGATGTTGTCGTTTCGGCTTACAACTAAAGAAAAGGAAAGTGAGTGAGCCGGTTGAGTTTGGCGGGATCAGTAAACGAATAATAGGGATTTGGGCCTACTTCATCTCCTCAGTCACTAAAAGAAGGTCTAAGAAGACAAAAGCAGCTTGGCAGCTAGTCTGTCTGTTCCCCCGGATAGGTGAATGGATTCAACTGGATTTCTTTCATTAGTCTAAGACTGACTACGAAGCCAGATACAGAACAAAGAAGAGAAGCGAGGGGAAGATACTACAGATCAGGTAGTTGGAAGCTATCCTTTAAGACTGGCATTTCTGACTTTCCTTTCTCGTTCCCGGCCTGCCAATATGCATATCCTAAACCATATGTGTCTCTACCTTTTCTTCCTCATCCCTTCTCTTCACAGCCATATCCTCATGAGTTTAATGCAGTCAATCATGGTGGAAGAAGAGTTAAGACTAAAAGAAGGCCATTTCCCTGATCTGATAACTACCATTTATAGCTCCGTTTGATGTTACGGAGGAAGTCAAGTCTGATCGGAAGTAGCGGTTGAATGCCCCTTCGCTTGAAGTTATAGAATTCCCATAGGAAGAAAGTATTACTGTAGTAAGACTAGGAAATCAGGCATAGTAGAGAAAGAAGCCTAACTCCCCACTACCTAAAACCTCGGGCGCCCAAAGCCTGAGATTCAATTCCCGGCCGGAAAAAGGCATGATATTGCCAGAAAGTCCGTAGATTGACTACGAAAGTCAGATTCTTATCCTATTCCCGCTGGCTTCTTCTCCGGGATTCTATTCCCTGTTATTCCCCTGGGAAGTCGATTAGGTCAGTTCCCGCCCTTGATTTAGCAGTTCAAGAAGTTGGCAGATAGGCCCTTATACCTGTAAATCTCTTCCGTCTGCCGGTGACCGGAAAAGCCATAAACGAGGTCCCGGATGGACTTCGTTACGCACCTAAGAGGAAGTTAGAAAGAGGTTGTCTCCACCCCGTGGGAATGAGTTAGGATATAGAAGACTTAGCGCTTTAGGTTTTTAGTCATCTATTCTTTTTACCACCAGAGTGGAGATTCAAGAGTGAGATTGGTATTGTAACCCCGTTCTTAGATTGAGAAGCAGGTAAGCGAACTACGAAGTCTGAAAGAGAAGAAGCCAATGAAGTGGAGTTCAGATCAGTAGGTGGTTCAAAGTTCAAGATCGACGTCAAGTCTTATCCGTCGATAGCCTAGAAGTCAGAAGGCAGAGAAAAGCTTGTTGAGAATGAGAAGGTTGAGCCTGCAAGCATACTATGTTTACACAAAGATTCACTATTGAAATTTTGTGATTCGGTAAGTGCTCCTTTTAGTGTAGTCAGACCATAAATGAGCATAATGTCGGTTAAAAGCACTAGACGAAGTGAAGCTTTAGGATATTAGTAAATGAGGAGGGGCCGAAAGAAAGCCCTAGTCCAACAAACAGAATCTATTATAACTCCCTAGGGAATATCTTAAAAAAGCCCGCGAAAATCAAATAATGGAACATCGGACACACGTAATTTGAAAGAGCTAGAATTCGCTTAGGCAGGGGCCCCAGAGGACTACTTGGAAAGATTTTTCTCAACTCATTATGCCTTATCCCCTATCAGGCTCTGCATCCCGTCGAAAGAGACTTCGGAAATGCTCTTGAAGGGACGTAGGCAAAGCCATATCATCAACTAAAAGATCCCTGGAACGGACTATTAAATCAGCGACTTCGGACTAAAGGAAAAACAAAAGTAGACAGCAAGCTTCCTCTTTCTATCTATGAGCCCTGAGAAGAGGATAAAGAGAAGGCGGATTGAAGTCAGAAAGAGCACATCAGTCCCACTCTTAAGCTAAAGGCCTGAATTCGGGAGTCAAAGCAGTTCGAAAGACAAGTCCTTGACGGCCAGACTTCTTTCATTTTAGTAGTTTAGGCCAGGCCCTAAACGAGATGAGAAGCAAGGGCCTAAAGGTCTATTTCGGACAACCGAACGTCATCTCTTGAGCTATATGCCCTCCTATTCCCCGTTGAACTAACTCAACTGTGCGGAAAAGCCTAAGCCGAAAGATCATAGACGAAGTATGAAAGCCTGGAACTCAATCAACAAAGAAGCCTCTATCGGAAAGAGAAGACAGGAGCACTAAGGCCATAAACGTCAGCTTGACGAAGTCAGCATCAAGCGTCAAGTCAAATTTAGTTAGAAGCCTATCTTTCTGAATCAGAAGAAGGGACTAGAAGAATAGAATCCCGCCTGGAAGAAAAGATTATACTTTACCCGCTGGCCTTACAGAGAGGAACAGCGGGCGGAAATTAATTCGGCTATGACAGCCTTGGATCGTCCTAACCTAATCCCAGGTATTCTATTCCCGCCTATGCTATTGCTATTCCCTTCTACTCAATGGGAGTTATGAAAGCATTGGGACCATATAAAGAGAAGGAGGACTTTCCTATTCCTCTTTCTATTGTTCTACTTTACCCTGCTTCAACATCAGAGGTAGTCAAGAATGAAATGACATAAAATAGAATATCCGAAGTAGCATCACTATATGCATTTTCATGGCCTTACGCGCCAAATATCAGAGATGAAGTAGAAAGAAAGGGCAGAAAAGCCCCCGTCCTTTCTAACTTCTATAGACAAGAATGGCTTTGATGTTAGACCGGCAGCCTAACAGGCAGTCTAAACCGAGGGATGATCTTACTAATCCCATTTCTTCTTTTCCCACTCCGGGCTCTTCCCTTGGAATCACGTTCTATTCCCTCCAGTGGAATCTATTCAAATAGTTAAATCAGGATAGCAATAGGCTATCGAAGGTTAAGTAGTGACGGCTTATTAAGTTATCGCATGGGCCTTAGTTAACAAGGCAAGCTACCTGTCTGGACGCCTTCCCGTGGCAATGAACTCATCTAAATGAAAGAACAGACTTAGAAGATGAGAGCACGGCTAAGCTCTTCCGAAGTTCGAAAGTTTGTTCTTTCCCCTCCTGCTTCAGCTAAGATGGTAGTCTCAAGCATTGGCAGATAGGCATAGGCTGTTAGCCTTATAAGGCTTTTACAGGCAAAGTCGTTGAATAGAATCTTGACCGGGCTTATCCGGGCTTCTCAGCCTATTGCCTGCAGGAAGTCATTGAGGAAAGAAATGCTGCCATTGAAGTTGACTTAGAAGTAAGAGGGGACTTAGTTACGAAAGCGTCACCTTATCAGTGAAGGAAAGCTCTTACACCAGTAGGTAAGTATTCACAGCCTCATCACCGGCTATGGCTTCTTCCCGTGGATTCTGGCTAAAGATCAGGCAAACTTTTCATTTGCCGCCCAAACCGTGCTCTACAAGAAGTGAATGGGGAAATCTATATTCTCCGCTTCGGGTGACTATCTAATCTGCTATGACGCAGTCAATACCATATACAGTCTAATCAGATCATCTTTCCCGTCCAGCTTTATATCTGCTACGAAAGTCCAGTATGAAATTCCCCTATCTTCACTCGATAGTAACAGAACTCACTTTTGAAGACAGAGAGGGCAGATAAAACTACTCTAACTCCAATCCTCTTCTAAGCCTAGGCGGAATGCCAGATCTTCTATTTCCCGCTCCCACCTATGAAATTACTAAACCGGGGGGAAATCAATTCCTTTTTCCTTTTCCGTCTCAGAGGTAAGCCGACGTGCTTGACTTTTGCCTGCCTCTAGCTCATTAGTTGAGTTCAGGCTTTTTTTGTAATCATATCCTTCTGAGGATCGCCGTAAATAGAAGAAGCTAGCAAGGAAGATGAAGTTAAACGGCCGTAGGTGCAGCTTGAAAGTCAGGATTAGAAAGACAGTCTTTTACGGTAGTTTCAAGCTTTTTAGTAATAAATAACCTTTTATCTACTTGAAAACCTAAAGCCCTATAAAAGGTAAGATTGAAGAACCAGGACTCTAAACATCAAAGACTTTTGCCGCTAGGTCCCAGTCCAAGAGGGAAGAGACTATCTAATCAGCTGCGACAGACTAAAGGAAGTTTTTAGAAAGAAAAGAGGAAGCTACTTTGTCATCAATTAACCTCACAGATAGAGTAAGTTAGGGATTTCCTTCGTTTTAGTCTTCAGTCAACGAACTGGAGATAGAGCAGACATGACAAGATAGAGATTCTACAGCAGCAGCAACTTCGGACTAAATGCCCTAGTAGAAAAAGAAAATAGAAAGAAAAAGAGCAGATAGATCCTATCCCCTATATCGGACACTCATTCTTTTACTGATAAGCGGTTTGAATTAATTCTATTGCCAAATCAAATGATTGAGTTGCAGGGTTAATTGTTAGGCAAGCTAGGAATTTATTACCTATATCCATGGCTCATTGAACTATCTCGGGATGAATGGCCGATAAGTCAGACAAGAAAGCAACATGAAAGGCTGCTTACGCTAATGCGGGACTAAATTCAGTTGAATCGAATCAACTACGAAGGACTAAAGGAAGAACGAAAGTAGCCTGCTGGCCTTATTCTTTCTATTCTTGTAGAAGCCCGATCTTATAAAGAGCCGGAGATGGCTTCATATTATCGTGGGTTCGACTCCTCTTTCCTGCTTTTCGCCCTATGGTCACCAAATTGAGGTACTATAGAGAACAACTACTGTAAGTCCATTTTAGTTGAAGAGGCCTCAGCCACGGAGCTCTACTTCCCTTTAATAACATCCCGTTCCCTATTAATCTTTTCTTAATACCTGCTCTTCCTTCAGGTTAGGAAATAGCAGTGAAAGGGGACCAAGTAAAAACAATAAAGAGTTGACCCTCGGCCGAAATAACATATGAAAGGTTTTGCTCTTCCGGCAGCCTAATAATCAAAGCTTATTATGCCCATAGTTTCGATGCTTAGTCTGCTAGCAGCTCTTTAGATCAGCCGCAGCAAACTAATGCTTACGGCTCAGACTGCCTCCAATCTGGGCTTAACGTCCTAGGGAGCAGCCTTATGTCTTAGACAGAGAGATGGCAGAGCTCAGCCTATTCCGAAAGCCTAAAAGGAGAAAACACTAAAGAAATCCAAGAGTGACGGACGTGGACCTCCTTAACCAACATATTCTCATCCAAGTCCCAGGGATTCCTTATCTCTTCCTTCCTGCTTAATCAATTACAAAACCACGGAGAACAAGGACAGAGTTCAACAAGTCTTTATCTTTTGTCAGAGGGCTGTAAAGACTGAAATTGAATTGGTCTCGAGAATCTTTACTTCTATCTTAGGGCAAGAGCCCATACAGATGGATTCCTAACTCATTAGGCTGCCCTTAGTTTTGACGCTAGTCACGTCTGTCTGGGGATTAGTCATTCTCTTTACTATCGAGCTCATCCGTTCTTAAATCAGTATTGATTTCTTCGATTGAAGGAATGAGCTACTAATAAGAACAGGAAGTTAAACTCCCAAAGCATTGGTAGGGCGAAGAACAGGAGTTGGTGAGTGAGAGTTAGGGAAAGACGCTAAGAAAAGACTGATGATGAAATTACATATCAAAAAATCCGCTACGAAGTTGTAAAGGCCTGAGATTAATCTCTTTCTTTTGTTAGAAGATCTACTAACTTCGATTTCATTCCTGACTTTTGTAGTCTTTTAGTAGACCCGTCAAAAAAATGGAGGATTCTCCTTCGGACTAAATGCAACCTTAAATCAACTACGCAGATTCGGATCCGGGAACATCTCCTTTCTTTCCCATCCATCCTATGAAGAGAAGGTGGGAATGTCAAGTCATAAATTCTCGTAGAATCCTATTGAGATTGTGTTAGCAGCCCTAGCAGTTACGAAAGCGGGATTGAACTCAAAGTCCAAAGCAGGAGATCTTGACGCCCAACCTGAAAGAGATAAGGTTACGAACCTACTAGCAACCTCTTTCTTTTACACCTACGAGACAAGAGGAGGCCTAAGAAATTAGGAAAAGCAAACGAAAAGAAGATGATCCCAATCCCCTGCCGGAGTCAAGATAAGCCAATGCAGATAATCCACTCCCATAGCTGAACACTAAGAACTAGGATCTTCAAGGTCCGATTCTCTGCCTAATCCCCTATGACGCGTAGGAATAGATAGAAGAATCCGATCCGCATCACTAAATGTCGTAGCCTCTGCAAGCTCCAATCTTATAATTAAAGCCTAACGCTCCAGACTGCTTACTGGTGAAGTAGCCCTATTGGACGAAGTCAGAAAGCGGAGGGAAGTCATTAGATTTTCATGCAGCCCATGCTGTCACAGCTAAGGTAGCCAAGCAAGTTCGAAAGAAAGACGTTGGGCCCTAAATGTCCCACTCCCTGTTAATCCTTTCCCAATCCTTTTAACCCATCCTGGTGAATCTATTACTAGGTATTCCCTTATCAGATCCGGAATAAGGTAAGCCAGTATGAATCTTTATGTTTTGAATACTTTTCTGCCCTTCTGTCAGTAGCTTACTTGGGAGGAAAGGAAGAACGAAAAGAAGAAAATCTTCTTATCCCGTTTGCCTCATTAGTGGACTGATGTCTTAAGATTGAGCTATTCCCAGATCTGCCACCGGAACTGAAAAACGAATCCGTTACGATTGACTAAATGAAGTAGCAAGATGAAACCTTACCGGAATTTGCTTAGTTTACTTCCGAACCTGATGGTGAATAGGCTGTAAAAGCAGCAAGTCTTTCTCTTTTAATAGAGACCAAAAGTGCAGACAGAGCATCTAAAAATCAGTCTCAATTCCACCCGGGTGACTATAGAATAAACTCCTGAAGCTGAAAGAAAACTCTTTTCTCTTGTTACCACGC
>NCQT01062672.1:5852-18926 GCA_002740465.1 Stenocereus thurberi
CAGNNCGAATCTGGGGAAGATTTATATGCATTCTTNNNNATATATACCATATTTCACACAGAAATTCTAGAGTCTTGGTCCGTAATTCGAGCAGAAAGATGAGATATGTCAGATTATCATGCATTGCATTTTAGTAGATTCAAACTGAGCAGTATTTCATTTCATCATTCTGATTAGCATTCTATTTATTTATGTAGTATTCCAAATCTAAAGCATGTAAATTCTGATAAAAGAGCATAAATTACGAATTAACCAGAATTGGATAGAATAACAATCATTTGTCTCATATTCAAATTCATATTCTCAATGTGAACAAGAACGCTTAATCAAAATTATAATGGTCGGGGCTATCAAACAGAGGTGGCTCGGATACCACCATTGGAAAAACAAGGACTCACCTTGATGCGGAAATGAGATTGACCGGATCTTTATTCTGCTTGATATCTACCCACGTTCGAGGCTCAAGAGTGGCTACTAGAGTCACTGGATGTGTCACGCTATCAAACCCAAACCCACTTAGATGACCAGGCAGAGTGAGGAATAAAACAGAGACGTTATCTGATAGCTGATAGTTTTTCTTGATGGATATTTATAATCCCTAATCTACACTCCTATTTATAGGAGCACAAAGCACCTAATAGGATCTGATAGATTAATGGTGATTAATGGCAGATTAATACTAAATTAATCCCTCATGAAACTATTGTATCAATTACAATGTTAATGACTAATTTAATTGTGACCGTTATAGGTCAACAGCTCCCCTTGGTCACAAAAACCAAGAATCCACATATCTCTCTGCCAACAGACTTCCCCACGCTTCATGCTGGGAATGGAGCGTGCGATCAAAAATAAAATATTAGAACTATATCAAGTCACCATCTGACTGGTATAACACTCTCACAAAATATCAATGCCCCGAATCATTCATATGCATCACCAATGGCATACACTGTCCCTTTATGCCTGATGTGTCAATCGACTATATACTAAGTATAATCGTCTGGGCTTGATATGGTGATGAACAAATGATTCTTCCTTAGACATTTAAAATAATTCATCTTAGCATGACTGCTTTCCTAATGTGCTCTGCTGGATCGTATACATCTTAGCCCTTGGATTACACATTAAGGCAACAACATCAACTTTTAACTTCATATTATAAGTCTAAGTCAAGGAGTATAGCTAATGAGGGTCACACGGTGATAAAGAAAGGGAACTCACTTATCACTCATCAGATAGGTCGTCTTTTAGCACACACAGTATGATAGTGTCCCATGGCAGCTCCCCCTAAACTGGGCATGTCACTCTTCTATGCCGTGCGAATGACAAGGTTGGCTTTTACCTAAAAAACCAACCTGAGCTATTACACCAACATACCCAATGTTAATCTCACTACTCAAGATTCGGCTATAAGACTTCGATATGAAAACTTATTTCATATTTGACCCTCCCTGAGTCTCATCTTAGACTTATTAAGGCGACTATATTTTCTATTCATACACTCCTAGTATGAGTAACCAACGTTGCACACCTAGTGCCAATATGATTTAGTCTCATCCTATCCACTACTCAAGCGTCAGGGCGACTGCCTATGTGACTAGGCCAATCAGAAGCCTGCTGACATAACAATGCGCCTTATAATGCACTTGTACATTTATGAATATCTGGAAAAGAAATATCATTCTTTATTTCATGAATAATTAATACAAATAATAACATGTCCATCATAAACTTAAATGTATCCAAAAACTAAGTCCTATGAAGACCTAAGCTCATCACATGAGCTTTAAAAGTGTCTCTAGGAATAGGCTTAGTTAAAAGATATGCTACCATCCTACTTGTCGATACATACTTAATGGCAACTTCTTTTTCCTTTATGGCGTTTTGTACAAAATGATAACGCCTCTTAATATACTTAGTCTTCCTGTGGAACTTTGGATCTCTTGTAAATTGGATAGCAGCAATATTGTTATATAACATTTCTACAGGATCATTAATTCCAGGAGTGAGATCAAGATCCTGTAGAAAGCTCCTTAGTCATATTGCCTCTTGAGTGGCAAGACAACAAGCTACATGCTCTGCTTGCATATTCAAAGTGCTTACTGCACCAAGATATTGCTCCCCTGCCTAAGGTGAACATATATCCAGAGGTAGACATAGATTTGTCCAGATCGCCACCCTAATCAGCACCTATATATCCTCTCAGCTTAAGATCTCTATCTTGGTAGCAAAGGACAATGTCACTCGTACCACGCAAGTAACGAAAGATCCTTTTGGCGGCTTGCCCATATGCAGGCCCTAGGTTACTTTGGTAATGACTTACCAAACCAACCGCAAAGCAAACGTCTGGCCGTGTACACAACATGGCATACATTAGACTTCCTACTGCACTAGCATAAGGAACGTTATGCATCCTCTCCCTCTCTTTGTCTTTCTTAGGACACTGATTGAGACTTAAGGTTAAACCCCTTTTCAACTAGAGTGTCCACGGGTTTAGAGTAATGCATTCAAAAACGTTCTAAGATTTTGTTAATGTACGCTTCTTGGCTTAAACCAAGAAGCGTTTTAGGACGGTTCTGAGTTATCTCTATGCCTAGGACATACCTGGCCTCACCCATGTTCTTTATGTCGAAGACGGAGGACAACCACTGCTTAGTGGTTTGGATCACCTCCATATTGTTTCCAACCATTAGTATGTCATCAACATACAAAGCAAGAAACATAATCTCCTTTGTAGTTTTCTTGACATACATGCAGTGATCTTCAGAAACCATGTTTAAGCCA
The DNA here is from genome assembly GCA_002740465.1 of Stenocereus thurberi. Lineage (NCBI taxonomy): Eukaryota > Viridiplantae > Streptophyta > Magnoliopsida > Caryophyllales > Cactaceae > Stenocereus > Stenocereus thurberi. Next base: position 8,640 of record NCQT01062672.1, read on the forward strand.
AAAGAAATAATGGCTTCATAGAATCTGAAATACCATGCTTTGGAAGACTGCTTGAGACCATTAATGGATCCTTTAAGATGACAAACTTCGTCCGCTTGACTTTTTGATACGAAACCAATAGGTTGATCCATGTAAATCTCTTCCTCAAGGTTCCCACTAAGGAAAGGAGTCTTGGCATCCATTTGGAATAATTCTAAATCCAAATGGACAACCAAGGCTAGAAGAAGGAGAATAGAGGCAATTCTCACTATAGGAGAAAAAGTCTCTTCCTAGCCTACTACTTCTATTTGCGTAAACCCCTTCGCCACTAAACGGGCCTTAAACTTTTCGATTGATCCATCTGCCCGACATTTTCTCTCAAAAACCCACTTGTTTCCAATTGATTTACATCCCGGAGGAAGATCAACAAGTTCCCAACCCTTGTTTCTCGCCATGGAGTCCATTTCATCCCTCATGGCTTCCATCCACTCTTTGTGGTTTGGTGAATCGATAGCCTCTTGAAAAGAGGTAGATTCTTCTATTTCTAAAGGAGTGCACAGGAATATCTCCTCTTCGATTTGAAAACATCGTCGAGGTATTCTTCTATGATCACTCCTCCTGAGCACAGGACCTGTGCTGGTTTGACCCTTTGAGGTATTCCTCCCCCTATCACTAAGAGGTATAGAATCCTCAGCTGAGAGAGAATCATTGTCATTATGTTGAATAAGTGGATTAACCTTATGTTCATGTACTGGAGAAGGAGGACGAACATCATTCTCAGGTTTATTTTCTTGGGCAACCAACAACTCATCATCTCTTCCAAACAACGGAAGAGTACTAACCTCAGTGACATAGTGAGTGTTTAAATCATCCCTCTGACTGAGGGATAATCGATCATTTGGCAGTAACTCATATACGTAGTACCCTGTTTGATTTCACCAATGCTTGGGAACTCATCCTTAAGGAACTCAACATTACATGAATCCACTTCTGTCATACCACCATTAGGGTGTTCACCATACATAATATATCCCTTAGAATGTCGGGGATATCGAATAAACACCACTTTAATAGCCATTGGACCAAGTTTGCTATGTTTATGAGTTGGGTTACGTACATAACTAGCTGAACCCCATTGGCATAAATGTTCCAAGGTGGACTTTCTACCATGCCATAACTCATACAGGGTAGCGGATATACTCTTACTAGGCACACAGTTAAGGATGCAAGCCGCTGTAAGCAACACATCCCCCAAAAAACTAAATGGGAGGTTGCCATGCGCCATCATTGACCGGACTATGTCAAGCAATGTTCGATTCCTATGCTCCGCCACACCGTTTTGTTATGGAGCGCCGGGAATCCTAAGTTGTCTTCGCATACCCTTTTCCTCACAAAATTCCTTGAACATATGTGAGGGGTATTCACAACCACGATCAGTTCAAAGAGTCTTCACTCTCCGATCTAATTGGATCTCAACCTCAGCTGCAAAACGTTTGAACACATCAACTGCTTCATGGCAATATGATGATAGGTACACATACCCATATCTTGAATAATCATCTATGAATGTGAGGAAATAGAAAGCCCCATGACATGCTTTCACATTCATAGGTCCACAAATATCAGAGTGGATAAGCTCTAAAAGGCACGACGCCCTTGAAGCCTTACCAAAAGGCTTCATGGTCGCCCTGCCAGCTAGACACGACTTCTATCTAGGCAACTTAATCTTAGTGAGTGGGTCTAAAATACCCTCTTTAGCTGGCCTCCTCATCCTATCTTGGCCAATATGACCAAGCCTAGCATGTCATTTAATATATTCAGAATCAGAATCAAAACCTGAGATAAAATAGAAGGAGAATTATTATAACAATTATCTGAATCTGATATAAGGAAATCATTCTTTAAAGTTGCTTGGCCAAACACATTGCGACCATACATAATGTTCAAACCATCTGGACAAGAACTAAAACCAAAACCTAATTTCATTAAAGAAACTAAAGATAAAAGACAAACTCGTATCCCAGGTTTGTAGAGGGCATCAAAAAGAAGTAGCTTATTTCCTCGTTGCAAGATAAGCTGGTACATTCAAACACCTAGAACGTCTTCTTCACTGTCGTTACCCAGTACGACAGTTTGTGAACCCACCGAATACCGGTGAAAATCCACAAACCCAGCTCTGTCCTATGTGCTTACTTGCTCCCGTATCTACAATCCAATAAGGAAAAGAATTGGCTACTAATGCATGGGAGCATACATATAATTCAGGAGAACAAGTGAAAGAAGGTACCTTCTTCGACTCATAACAACCCAAAGCATATGACCTTTCTTTCCATAATTATAGCACTTCACATGTGCTATATTGATCCCTCCATTACCTTTAGCCTTCTGCTTGTTGGCAATCCCAGCCTTGGGTCTACCATTATGAGGGGGGAAAAAACCCTTCTTGGCCTATCGGCCTCGGTTATTCTTATTGCGTTTGGGCCTATTTCCCTTGGTAACAAGATCGACATGAGAAGTGCCTAACATTTTTAGGTGTTCTTCTTCCATTTCAATGTAGCTTTGGACCTCAGCAAAGGTCATGATATGTTTAGAACAAGTCAAGATAGTTTTGACATGATTCCAATGTTGAGATTCTACAATGAGCGCCCGAATCACATTTAGGACTTGCACCCCCTTAGAAATTTCCTTACTAGCAGCCTTGAGATCACGAATTATGCAACTCATAATTCATAAATGCTCAGTCATGGTATGATTGGAATCCATTTGGTACTGTACCCATTTGAGCTACAAGGTACGAAGCCTTATCTCGGATGTTTGACCAAAATGGATTTTGAGTTGGTCCCACATGTCCTTAACCGTTAGACACAGCTTAAACTCTCCTATAAGATCGTTGTGCATGAAATACAACATTGTAAATCGTGCCCTTCAATCTTTATTAGACCAATCTTGGTAGGCCTGTAAGCTCTCTTGATATTACACAGAAGAAATATCAATGGGCTTGCCATCTTTATCCGTGGCAGATGGTGGAAACTTAGCTACCGTCAAGTATTCCAACAGGTCCCTCTCATTTAGAAGATACTGAATCTTCCGTTTCCACATGTCATAGTTAGACCCATCTAACTTCTTACTAGTGAAAAGCTCATTAATCATTGTGGTGTTAGCTGCTATATCTATAAGTTAATATTAAAATATAGACATAAGGCACATGTTTTCTCAAGTAATTAAATTATTAAAGTTTCATCATTCATGTCACATGATTGACAATTTCGCCAAGCTTACAATCATCTCATATAATTATGAACTAGAAAATTTAAATAACTTAATTACAACAATATTTCCATAAAAATGTTCATATGGACCACAATATATTAAAGAAATTAACGTTTAGACAAATATCACATAGATATTTTGTTGTAATATATGTAAAACTAATTTACATTGCGATTATTTCTACGACACATATTTATGTATATGAAACTAACTCATACAATCTTACTGGTAATATATTGAACATAATGACATATAAAACAAATTTATATGTTTTGAGCATGTTATTACTAACATCTAAACATTACACATATTAATGCATTCAAAATCAAAATTCATTCCCAAATTTAATTTAGGAATGCATCATTTGTACATATTCATTCAACGTAATAACATATAAAGTCAATTTACATACTATTAACATGTGATAACAGGCATTTGAACATTAAACATCTTAATGTTATAATAATAAGTTCATGCATTCAAAAATCAAAATTAATATAAATTTCCAACTAATTTGAAGAATACATCAGATTGGAACTTATTAATAACCAAAATATATAATATTATCATAAAGCCAAAAAAGAACAAAAATCTGGCCTTAAAACTGAGGCCCTTAAAAAAACGACCCTCATATAACCCAAAACCCCTCTTTATTCGGCTCCCTCTTTTCTAGAGCCTTCATGCTTCTTCTGTTCTAACCCTCAAAGGCTCTTTCTCTCTCTCTAAATATTGCCTCGTAGCCGAGTCTTCGATCCTTGGCTGTCCAAGGCAGCGATGGCCACCCACATCAGCCCCAGATCAGTGTCGACACCGGTCACCTTGGCTGAGACCCAAAACCGTCGGAAGCACCACCCAACACCCCAACTCAGATGAGGATGAACCGTAACGTTGCCGCTGCCTAAACTGAGTCCATGGCATCACAAACCAACCAAAAAACTATGCCAGCGAGCAGATCGGCCGCTGAGCATTCAACTTAAGCCGCCCACCCGCGCAATGTGCCAACGCTATGACGGTGCGTGTGTGACACGCGCGGCCTGCCATGTGTTTTGGGCTTAGTTTTGTGCCCGATAATGGTAGATCGGCGGGGTGCAACGCAAGGAAGAAAACCTCCGAAAGAGTTTTCGTTAGCGGCGCGTGACACACAAGCGCCACCCCTTCCTTGCGGTTTCTGATGGGTTCAAGGTAAGTGTATTCTTCTCCCTTTTTTTTGTTTTGTGAGGTTGCGACGGTGGGGTGTCTCTGAGAAGTTGAATCATGGTGAGAGAAGAGTCGGGGTCTATGGTTAAAACTTGGAGTTGTAAGGATAAGGCAGAGGGTCTTGGATTTGGTTGTTCAATTACCCGAAAAATTGTGTAATCTTGTTTCATTGTAGCACGAATCCAGGCAAGATTTATATTTTTTTATATATATACCATATTTCACACAGAAATTCTAGAGTCTTGATGCGTAATTCGAATAGAAATATGAAATATATCAGATTATCATGCATTGCATTTTAGCAGATTCAAACTGAGCAGTATTTCATTTCATCATTCTGATTAGCATTCTATTTATTTATGTGGTATTCCAAATCTGAAGCACATAAATACTGATGAAAGAGCATAAATTACGAATTAACCATAATTAGACAGAATAACAGTCATTTGTGTCATATCCAAATTCATATTCTCGATGTGAACAAGAATGCGTAACCAGAATTATAATGGTCGGGGCTAGAATCAAACAGAGGTGGCTCTAATACAACTATTGGAAAAACAAGGACTCACCTTGATACGGAAATGAGATTAACCGGATCTTTGTTCTTCTTGATATCTACCCATGTTCAAGGCTCAAGAGTGGCTACTAGAGTCACTAGATATGTAACGCGACCAAACCCAAAGCCACTTAGATGGCCACGCATAGTGAGGAATAAAACAGAGAGGTTATCTGACAGCTAATAGCTTTTTTGATGTATATTTAGAAGCCCTAATCTACACTCCTATTTATAGAAGCACAAAGCACCTAACAAGATCTGGTAGATTAATGGTGATTGATGGCAGATTAATACTAAATTAATCCCTCCTGAAACTGCTGTATCAATTACAATGTTAATAAGTAATTTAATTGTGGCCGTTACAGGTCAACAACTCCCTCTCAGTCACAAAGACCAAGAATCCGTATATCTCTCAGCCAATAGAGTTCCTCACGCTTCATACTGGGAATGGAGCGTCCGACCAAAAATAAAACATTAGTGCTATATCAAGTCACCATCTGACTGACATAACACTCTCACGAAACATCAATACCCCAAATCATTCATAGACATCACCAATGGCATACACTGTCCCTTTGTGCCTGATATATCAATTGATTATACACTAAATATAATCACCCGGGCTTGATACCGTGATGAAGAAATGATTCTTACTTAGATAATTAAAATAATTCATCTTAGCATGACTGCTTTCCTAATGTGCTCCCCTGGACCGTACACATCTTGGCCGTTGGATTACACATTAAGACAGCAACATCAAGCTTCGACTTCATATTATAACTCTAAGCCAAAGAGTATCGCTAATAAGGGTCACACAATGATAAGGAAAGGGAACTCACTTATCACTCATCAGATAGGTTGACTTTCAGCATACACAGTATGATAGTGTGCCATGGCATAGCTCCCCCTAAACTGGGCATGTCACTCTTCCATGCCATGCAAATCACAGGCTTGGCTTTTACCTAAACAACCAACCTGAGCTACTAGACCAACATACCCAATGTTAATCTCAGTACTCAAGATTCGGCTATAAGGCTTCGATATGAAAACTTATTTCATGTTCGACTCTTCCTAAGTCTCATCTTACACTTACTAAGGCAACTATATTTTTCATTCATACACTCCTAGTATGAGCAATCCATATTGTACACCTAGTGCCAATATGATTTAGTCACATCCTGCTCGCTACTCAAGTGTCAAGGTGACTGCCTGAGTGACTAGGCCAATCAGAAGCCTGGTGACATAACAATGTACCTTATAATGTACTTGTATATTTACGAATATTTGGAAAAAGAAACATCATTCTTTATTTCATAAATAATTAATACAAGTAATAACATGTCCATCATACACTTAAATATATCCAAAAACTAAGTCCTATGAAGACCTAAGCTCATCACATGAGCTTTAAAAGCGTCTCTAGGAATAGGCGATCCTATCATCGTACTTATAGATACATACTTAACGACAACTTCTTTCACTTTTATGGCATTTCGTACAAAATGATAACACCTCGTAATATGCTTAGTCCTCCTATGGCACTTTGGATCTCTTGGAAATTGGATAGCAGTAGTATTGTCACGTAACATTTCTACAGGATCATTAATTCCAAGAGTGAGATCAAGATCCCGTAGAAAACTCCTTAGCCATATTGCCTCTTGAGTGGCAAGACAGCAATCTACATACTCTACTTCCATAGTCGAAAGTGCTATGTAGTCTTATTTCTTACTGCACCAAGATATTGCTTCCCCGCCTTAGGTGAACACATATCCAGAAGTAGACCTAGATTCATCCAAATCACCACCCCCAATCAACATCGGTATATCCTCTTAGCTTAAGATCTCCACCTTGGTAGCAAAGGACCAAGTCACTCGTACCATGCAGGTCACAAAAGATCCATTTGACAGCCTGCCAATATGCAGGCCCTGCATTGCTTTGGTAATAACTTACCAAACTAACCGCAAAGTGAATGTCTGGCCGTTTATACAACATGGCATACATTAAACTTCCTACTTCACTAGCATAAGGAACATTGTTCATCCTCTCCTTCTCTTTGTCCGTCTTAGGACACTGATCGAGACTTAAGGTTAAATCCTTTTCAACTGGAGTGTCCACGGGTTTAGAGTAATGCATTCGAAAACGTTCTAAGATTTTGTTAATGTATGCTTCTTGGCTTAAACCAAAAAGCTTTTTAGGACGGTTCCGAGTTATTTCTACGCCTAGGACATACCTGACCTCACCCATGTCCTTTATCTTAAAGACGGAGGATAACTACTGCTTAGTAGTTTGGATCATCTACAAGTTGTTTCCAGCCAGTAGTATGTGATTAGCATACAAAGTAAGAAACATAATCCCCTTTGTAGTTTTCTTGACATACATGCAGTGATCTTCAGAAACCATGTTTAAGTCAAAAGAAATAATGGCTTCATGGAATCTGAAGTACCACGCCCTGGAAGATTGCTTGAGACATAAATGGATCTTTTAAGGCAACAAACTTTATCCTCTTGACCTTTTGATACGAGATCAATAGGCTGATCCATGTAAATCTCTTCTTCAAGCTTTCCATTAAGGAAAGCAGTCTTTATGTCCATTTGCAGCAATTCTAAATCCAAATGGGCAACCAAGGCTAGAAGAAGGAGAATAGAGGCAATTCTCGCCACAGGAGAAAAAGTTTCTTCATAGTCTACCCCTGCTATTTGGGTAAACTTTTTCGCCACTAAACGGGCCTTAAACTTATCGCTTAATCCATCTGCCCCATGCTTTACCTTGAAAACCCACTTGTTTCCAATTGATTTACGTTGCGGGGAAGGTCAACAAGTTCCTAAACCTTGTTTCTCGCCATAGAGTCCATTTCATCCTTCATGGCTTTCATCCACTCTTTGTGGTTTGGTGAATCGATAGCCTCTTGAAAAGATGTAGACTCTTCTATTTCTAAAGGAGTGCATGGGAATATCTCCTCTTCGATTTGAAAATATCGTCGAGGTATTCTTCCATGCTCACTCTTCCAGAGCACAGGACCTGTGCTGGTTTGACCCCCTGAGGTATTCCTCCCCTTAATACTAAGAGGTATAAAATCTTCAGCTGAGAGAGAATCATTGTTATTGTGCTGAACAAGTGGACTAACCTCATGTTCATGTATTGGAGAAGGAGGACGAACCTCATTCTTAGGTTGATTTTCTTGGGCAACTAACAACTCATCATCTCTTCCAGACAATGGAAGAGTACTATCTTCGGCGACACAGTGAGTGCTTAAATCCTCTCCCTCATCGAGGGATAGTCGATCATTAGGCAGTAACTCATACAACGCCGTGTCCTGTTTGATTTTATTAATACTTGGGAACTCATCCTCAAGGAACTCAATATTACATGAATCCACTTCTATCATACCACCATTAGGGTGTTCACCATACATAACATATCCCTTAGTATGTTCAGGATATCGAATAAACACCATTTTAGTGGCCCTCGGACCAAGTTTCCCATGTTTGTGAGTTATGTTATGTACATAAGCAGACGAACCCCATGGGTGTAAATGTTACAAGGTAGGCTTTCTGCTATGCCATAACTCATATGGGGTAGCGAATATACTCTTACTAGGTACACGGTTAAGGATGCAAGCCGCTGTAAGCAGCGCATCCCCCCAAAAACTAATTGGGAGGCTGGCGTGTCCCATCATTGACCTGACCATGTCAAGCCATGTTCGATTCCTATGCTCAGCTACACCGTTTTGTTGTGGAGTACCAGGAATCGTTAGTTATCTTCGTATACCCTTCTCCTCACAAAATTCTTTGAACATATGTGAGAGGTATTCACGACCACGATCAGTTCGAAGAGTCTCAACTCTCCGATCTAATTGGGTCTCAACCTCAGCTATAAAATGTTTGAACACATCAAGTGCTTCATAGCAATGTAATAATTGGTACACACACCCATATCTTGAATAATCATCTATGAAGGTAAGGAAATAGAAAGAGCGATGACGTGCTTTCACATTCATGGGTCCATAAATATCAGAGTGGATAAGCTCTAAAGGGCATGACACCCTTGAAAACCCTTGCCAAAAGTCTTTGCAGTCGCCTTGCCAGCTAGGCACGACTCACATCTAGGCAACTTAATCTTAGTGAGTGGGTCTAAAAGTCCTTCTTTAGCTAGCCTACTCATCCTATCTTGGCCAATATGACCAAGTCTGGCATGCCATTTAATAGATTCAGAATCAAAATCAAAATTCAACACAAAACAGAAAGAGAATTATTATAACAATTATCCAAATCTAATACAAGGAAATCGTTCTTTAAAGTTGCGTGGCTAAACACATTGCCACCATACATAATGTTCAAACCATTTGGACAAGAACTAAAACCAAAACCAAGAAACTAAAAATAAAGGACAAACTTGCACCCCAGGTGCTTAGAGGGCATCAAAAAAAAGCAGCTTATTTTCTCCTTGCAAGATGAGCTGGTACATTCGAACACCTAGAATGTCTTCTTCACTACCGTTACCCAGCACGACAGTTTATGAACCAAACCGATACCGATGAAAATCCACAAATCCAACTCTGTTCTGAACTATGTGCTTACTTGCTCCGATATATACATTCAAATTAGGAAATGAATTGACAACTAATGCATGGGAGCATACATAAAATTCAGGAGAACAAGTGAAAGAAGGTGCCTTCTTCGGCTTAGGATCATCCCGAGTATAGTGACCTTTCTTTCCACAATTATAGCACTTCACATGTGCTGTATTGATCCCTCCATTGCCTTTGGCCTTTTGCTTCTTGGCAATCCCAGCCTTGGGCCTACAATTCTGAGGGGGCCAAAAGCCCTTCTTGGCTTGTCGGCCTCGGTTATTCTTGTTGCCTTTAGGCCTATTTCCCTTGGCAACATGAGCCATGTGAGAAGCGCCTAACATTTTCAGGCATTCTTCTTCCATTTCAATGTGGCCTTGGACCTCAGCAAAGGTTTTGATATGTTCAAAATGAGTCAAGACAGTCTTGACATGATTCCAATGCTGAGATTCTACAGGGAGTGCCAAAATCACATTCAGGACTTGCTCCCCCTTAGAAATTTCCTTACCAACAGCCTTGAGATCACGAATTATGCCACTCATAATTCATAAATGCTCAATCATGGTACGACTGGAATCCATTTGGTACTGTATCCATTTGAGTTGCACGGTATGAAGCCTGGTCTCGGATGTTTGACCAAAACAGATTTTGAGTTGGTCCCACATATCCTTAGCCGTGGGACACAGCACAAATTCTCCAATAAGATTGTCGTGTATGA
>NCQT01062673.1:17371-33271 GCA_002740465.1 Stenocereus thurberi
TGGAAGAACTTGAGGACTTGAGAATTCAACTAGTGTCCCATGGGCAAGCATATGTTACCTTACAGCCTTCCATAGTAGAGGAGATTTGAGTGAACCAAGAAAGTGATCATGAACTCGAAAGAATAAAGCAAAATTTAGAAAAAGGAAAGTCTCCCGGGTTTGTAGGACATGAGGATGGGACCCTGTGACTCCAGAATCACCTATATGTGCCCCGAAATGAGGAATTAAGGAAATAGATCCTAGAGGAGGGTCATAATACTCGCTACTCGGTGTATACAAGAGGCACTAAGATGTATAGAGATTTAAGGCAATACTTCTGGAGGAATAATATGAAAAAGGAGGTTGTAAAATATGTGGACAAGTGTCTGACCTGCTAGAAAGTTAAAGCACAGCATCAGCGTCTCGCGGGTGAACTGCGACCCCTAAAAATTCCCATGTGGAAGTGGAATTCGATCTCAATGGACTTTGTTTTGGTTTTACCCCTTTCTACCTCGAAGAAGAATGCTATCTGGGTTATAGTCGATCAGCTTACCAAGTCGGCCCATTTTTTGTCAAACAAAAATACCCCGAGAGTTGAAAAACTAACCCATGTTAAAGAGATAGTCCGACTACATGGAATCCCCTTAGATATAGTATCAGACAGAAATCAAAGATTCTAAGCCCGTTTTTGGCAAGCACTTCAAAAGGCCTTTGGGACCAAATTGAACTTTAGCAGCTCTTATCACCCTGAGACAAATGGATAAACTGAAAGAGTAAATCAAATTCTAGAGGACATGTTAAGAGCTTGTGTGTTGGAGTTCCAAGGGAAGTGGGAAGATGATTTACCGTTAGTGGAGTTTTCTTATAACAATAGCTACCAGTCCACCATCAGAATGGCCCTGTTTGAGGTTTTATATGGAAGAAAATGTAGAACCCCACTGTATTGGAGTGACTTGGATGAAGCATTGATTCTAGGCCCTGAAATGATCCAGAAAACCGTGGAAACAATAAGAAGGATTCGAGAGCACATTAAGATTGCCCAGAGTCATCAGAAGCGTTATGCGGACAAGAGAAGTAGGCCTTTGGAGTTTCAAATAGACGACAACATTGAGTCCATGATATATTGGACCATATGAAATCAATGAAAAGTTGAATCCTATAGCTTATCGCCTGGATCTGCCAATAGAACTAGAACACGTGCATAACGTGTTTCACATTTCTCAACTTAGAAAGTATGCCCAGATCCAAATGATGCCATTGCAGCTGAACCTATTGAAATCACTTCAGATTTAGTATATAAAAAGCAACCAATTGAAATACTAGATTACAGGATTAAGCAGTTATGCAACAAGCAGATACCTCTAATCAAAGTGTTATGGTCAAATCATACCTCCTAAGAAGCTAGTTGGGGGATTGAGGAGAAATGAAAGCCAAATATCCACAATTATTTGAGGTAATCTTGCATTGCATGGAACAGTCATAAGTTTCGAGGGCGAAACTCTTTAAGGGGGAAAGACTGTAACAACCTAACCCTAAAATTATTTAATTATGTTTTTTCATTTAATTACCTCATGTTCATTTTTTTTTCTCATATTTATTTATCGCATTTATTCACCCCGATGGAACATTTTATTTGGGCCCTCACTTGGCAATTCGAATTTTATTTGTTTATTTAATTGATTAACGAAAACTTTGGAAGAATTGATAGTAGGCCCTAACGAGTTTAATCTAAGTAATTTATTTTGGTTTCCATAACATTACAAAAATTTTAATTTTGAGTTTCGTAAAAATATTATCGTTACGAAACATTTTTTTCCCGAACCTAACTTATTTCAGCCGTTTTGAAGCCCAACAACTTTGCTCATTAATCTAACTAATTACCATGATTAAACTTAACCATGGTTAGCTCAAAAAGTTACTTTACTAGATAACAACTCAGCCATGAGAGAGTTAGATTACTCAACAAAACACAACTCAATCCGAAGCTCAGTTTCCTCTCTCCTCTCTCTCTTCCCCCATGGCAGCAGCTCCCAGCAGTTCTCGCTGATTTCCAACCAGTTTTTTGGCCAACTCTGCTGATCTTCTACCTCGCCAACATCCTAATACCTCTAGCTACCATCCTCCATCATCAAAGCCACTAAACCTCATCCCCATCTCTACTTATTTTTAATCAAAGTGAGTAATCTTGAAACTTGATTTTGTTGGTTTTGCTTTTCATTTTACTTTTGATTCTTGTTTTGATGTTTATGATCTTTGGTCATGATATTTTGATAAGAAATAAGAGTTATTTTGATGTTGATCATGATGGAGTCGAGGTTAGATCATGCTAGGGTTAGGGTTGATGTTAATCATGCAAGCTCGATGTTAAAGTGTTGGATTTTGATTGTTTTATCTTTAATTTGGTCATGTTCTAATCTATTGGTGCTTATGATGATGTTTTTAGTGATTTCAAATGAGTTGGAGTGAAACCAAGTTGGCCATGAACTAAGGTTTTGGCAAATAATGTATGGCTTGGATTAATCTAGCTTTAAGCTTAGTTTATGTGTCTATTTGATTGAAAAGTGATCTTTATTGGATATGATTATGAAGTGAATTTGAGTGTGGTGATTTTGTATGCTGTTGGGATGGACAATAGCTTGTTTACATGCCTTTAAGGAATGGTTTAAGTTGAGGATTGGTGTAAAAAAGAGAGGAAAAAGCCAAAACACTGAGGGCTGAAAATTTCAGAAAATAGGACAGACTTCACAATTAAAATGGTAATAATCGGACCATTGGAAAATTATGATTATTGGTGGGTAGATAGTTTAGTGTGTTAGCTTTCAAATACCTTTTGAATTGCCTTAATCTAAGGCCTGTGGAAAAAATTATGCGTTTTACCAAAACTGTGCAGAATGGACCGAAACTAACATGCTTGTGTTCTAGCTTCATTTTGGGAATCCTATTTAGGGAATCAAGCTTGGTGTTCTGAATAAAAGATTTATGGGACTTCCTGAGCTCCCTATATTGGAGTTTTGAGTCTCAATCAGAGGTCGGATGACTAAGTTTGAAGTCATTCTTTCCAAGCCCTTGTTATGTTTTTACTTTTTCTTTTACTAAATTATTAACTATGAAATAAATAATTTTGTGAACCGTATGTTCCTACAACGATAATTTTGTACAAAATCAGGGCCTAATCTACCATTCCTTCCATTTTTGTACATAATATCACTCAGTGAGCTTACATTTAAAAATTTAAGATACGTTCAATGTCTGTATTTTTAGAAATCAGCACGTATTTATCAAAACTATAATATTTTGGTAAGTACTTCAATGAATCAGTTTAATCAGTGATTTATCACATNATTAGTGACGCATCAGTTATTAGTTATAGAGTGTAGCCCTTTAGTTACCCACGTGGCCTCAAGTAAGGTCCTAATCGGCTTGGCAGGTGTACACCTATCTTCAGATAGTAGCAGTTACCAAGGGTTCACTATCAGATAATAATTGATAATGCAGTTTCATATTTATCTCATTCCCTGTGTTTAATTCAAAAATGAATTACAGTATGGGCCCAACCACTTTTTTTTTTTTCCCATGAATGTTTAACAATACAGGAATGCATGTACTGAGCTTTGGCTCACAGTTCGAAATGTTTTCATACTTTATTTTAGGAAAGTGTTTAGTGAATTGCCCTCAGGCGGGCAGGATGGCTGAAGATGATAAGTGACTCGGAAAGTCTATATGAAATAGTGATGTATTATCATTGAGATGTTATAACACCATATTGTGATATATTTTGGTGTTGAGACTGTATATTTTATCAAAATTCAATATTTTGGTGTAATCCTTGATATGGTTGAATGGTTTTGATGTTAGAACAATTTCTATATTTATCTAAATGATCTGATGAGTTGTAATGATATGAATGCCTTTGACGGTAAACATTGGTTATTATGGTTAAGTTCATCATGTACAAGCACAGCCTTGTCCTTATTGGATTATCATTTGGATTATCATTTCTAATTGGGAAAACTGATGAAAGAAATGCAAACAGTGATTACTTACATTTGGGGCGTTACATGCTCTGGGTTATGTTGATTGCTTCTTTTGTAGAAGTAGCAGTGAGTTCCTAGATAAGTAGCAGGGATAATTTATTTGGTCTATGTATGATGCTTTGACTATGGCTCTATAATATAATTTCACTTTTCAAGCAATGCAAATTTTATGCGAGCCTACTATGACTCTAATGCACATTATCTCCCATAACCCCAAAAATAAAAAGATGCAAAAGAAAAAAGGACATAATAAGTATTTTAAGAGCTCTATGGCCTTGAGTAATAATTCAAAATTTTTGTTGAATGACGTCCAATGTTACAATCAGCTGAAATTTACTAGCTAAGCCAATGAAAATACTGGAAAGACTAAAAAAGGGCCAGTAGCCACCCAGTAATTAGCCTGTGCATCGGCTGGTACCCTATTTCTAGGACCTTTTTTTGAGTCCTACTTGGACCTAGCGTTCTACTGAGTCCGAATTGGACCTGGTTATTGACCCAAATGTAGGCAAGAACCTAATCAATTCTTTGGTTGAATTCTGCTTGGATTTGGATCAATTTTTCCAGTAGCTACAAATTGAGGTTGCATATCTTCTAATTTTCATCAATTTGCAGTAAGATCTTGTGAGCTCAAAGAAGAATAAATACAATGTCGTTTAACATGATGCTAACTGCTTGGCTCTTTTCCTTTGATGCTGTAGACAAGCATGACCTTAAGAGTTTTCACTTAAATAGTCTTCTTAGCCTGCGCCAAGTTAAGATCTCCTGGGACTTTCTTAGAGCTGTTGTGCCTCTTGGGATTCTAAATTCCATATTTTCCATTTTGGGAAATGTAAGCTATGCCTATTAGTTGAGGAATTTAGCACTATTGAATAGACCTAGTGATTGGCTCAAAAATGAAGAGCCAAACTCATTCACCACCTGGGATGACCTCTCCAAAGCCTTCCTCAGCAAGTGTTTCCTATCTTAGCAAGACTACTAAGTTGAGGGCAGGCATCACTTCATTTACCCAATAACATAAAGAGCCACTATATGAAGCTTCGGAAAGGTTTAAGGACATCTAAATGCCAATGTCCACATCATAGCATTCCAAAATTGGCTATTGGTCTAAACCTTCCACAATGGACTACACCAGTCTCTGAAGATGTCCATTGATGTTGCCGCTAGAGGCACTCTCATAGGGAAGTCGATTGAGGCCGCAAAAGCTCTATTAGAGGAGATGGCCTCTAATAACTACCATTAGTCTAGTGAAGAACCAGCCTGAAAAGGAGTAGTGGTAAGTATGATGTTGATGCGGTTGACGGTCTTACTAGCAAGGCTAACACCATTGCAAAGAGATTCAATCAGCATGGGGCTACTAATTTTGGTATTTCATCTAGTATTGTGTATGAATAGGACTTGTGTGTGAGATCTGTGGTATTCAGGGCACGTAGGTGTTGATTGTTAAACCAACTTCCAAGGAGTTGAACATGCTAATTCCATGTAAAATTTCAACTTGCACCCACAAAATAACCCTTACTCAAACACATTCAACCTGAGGTGGATAAATAACCCAGACATCTCTTATAGAAATAACAACCCTTTGCCACCCAACCCCAGGCTTCCGATACAAAGCCCCCTTCAACCCACGTCTTTAACGTCCTCTACAAAAATCCAATCTAGAAAGTTCCATGGAGCGTTTTATCCAAACTCAAACCAAGAAAAATGAAACTCTTGGTGGACTAGTCCTTTATTGAGCTCCAAATTTAAGACTACGACCACTCACTAGAAGACAATGAAAAACCAGGTTGTGCAGCAAGTGAGCCATCTCTCTAGATCCCAAGGACTTCTACCAGGCTAGCCCGAGATCAATTCTAAGGGTCATACGAATGCTATTACTTCGAGGAGTGAGAAAAAATTAAAAGGTCCGAAAATGTCCATGTGGTAGGACGAGAGAGAGGTTGAGGAAAAGGGTGATACTGAGAAGGAGGTTTCAGTTGAGACTCTAAGTGAAAGGGATGAGGTTGAGAAAACCCAGGAAATTCAAGTCGAGAGTACTTCATCCCCAGTGAAGCCTTATAAGCCCCTTGTTCTATATCCCCAAAGGCTAATAACGGCTAAAGATGTGCACAATTATAGCTAATTTCTAAAGATGCTAAAGAATTTCCATATTAACATTCCCTTTTAGGACGCTATCACTAATATGCACTCTTATGTCAAATTCCTGAAGAATTTGCTCTCCAATAAAAGAAAGTTACTTGAGAATGTCATGGTGTCTCCCACTGAGGAATGTATATTTAGAATAAGCTCTCTCCCAAATTATCAGATCTGACGAATGGTGGCTATCCTTTATTCTGCTAGAGATGTTGCGATTAGTAGAGTGCTTTGTGATCTAGGGGTTGGTGTGAGCCTTATGATATTCTCCATCTATAAGAAGCTTCAAATGGGCGATTTGACACCCTTCACCATCTCATTGCAACTGGCTGATAGATTTGTGAATTACCCCCTATGTATTCCGGAAGATGTCCCTTTGTAGGTGGGAAGATTCTTCATTTCATGTGATTTTGTTGTCATGAAAATAGAGAAGGATGCTTGCATTCCTATCATCCTAGGGAGACCCTTTTTAACTTATACGGGAGCTATGATAGATGTTAAGAATGGCAAGCTCTCTCTTCAAGTGGGGGATGAAAAAGTGAAGTTCCATCTACCACAATCTATGGCCAACCGAACTCTAAATGATACTTGATGCAAAGTTGATATATTGGAGAAGGTCCTTTATAGAGAGACCATGACTTTCCATTCTATGGATGATCCCCTTAAGGCTCGTTCTAATTGGCCGGGAAGTGAATGACCTTACTTGAGGGAAAGGAGAAGTATGCCTAGGCTTGTCAATTCATCTACTACCTACACACCTAGGTAATGTTCCCTGGAAGTCCTCAACATAGAGGTTTAAGCCTCTAAGGAGACACAGAAGAGAACTCCTAAGGTAGAATTAAAACCTTTACCCTCCCATGTCAGGTATGAATTCCTTGGCCGCAACTCCATATTACCTGTCACTACTAATGCTGAGCTAATGGCGCCCAACTTGAAAAATTGTTAGATATTCTTAAAAAGCATATAGTTACCATTAGGTATAGCATTGATGACTTTAAGGGAATTAGTTTTTTACTTTGCATGCATCAAGTTCACCTTGATGATGGTCATGAACCATCTAGGCATCCCCAAAGGAGACTAAATCCTAATAGACAAGAGGTTATGAAAAATGAGTTTGTAAAACTACCTAAAACTGAAATCATTTACCCTGTCTTAGATAGTGAGTGGGTGAGTTCAGTTTAAGTAGTTCTTAATAATGGAGGTTGACTGTCATTAAGAATGAATGTGATGAGCTCGCAACGATTAGGACGGTTATCGAATGGTGCATGTGCATTGATTATAGAAAATCTCACTCCTAATCTCTCTTGCTCGGACAAAAAACTCCAACTCACAGAAAAAAAAAATGCTAAATTCGGTATTCACACTAGACTCCGATGTCCCTCTGGTGATGCACCACCCTCCTTTCCTCTCGTCTATTTTCCTCACCTAATTACACCCTCTCCTACTCTACCTACTCCTAAATTGGCCCAAATCGAAGCCCTAGGTTTCGATTCTCCCTCTTCTCATCACCCACCATTCTCCAATCCACCCTCTCTTCCTAAATTTTGGATACCTCGTCGCCGGACAACTTTACCACTACCACCCTTTTGGTCCATAGGAGTGCAATTTGGGACTCAACTACAACTTTTGAGTACCTCAGTTTTGGGTTCACAAATTGGGTTGATTTGGGTTCTGCATTAGTTGGAACCGCTTACTTTGCATTATTCACCTATTTCTATGGTTCCGAAGAAACAATTAAAACCACACCTACTTCTACTAGCCGGGTCGAAGGTAATCCTCCACCTCCTTATGTCATTAAAACATATCGCATTGTGTTTGTTGATGATGACCATTCTAAAAGATATGATGCCATAGTCAACAGGAAGATTTGTGCCCCTAACTACATTGATGAACAAATGCTTGACACATTTGATCCATTAGATTTTCGACGCATCTTATTGGGTAGATTAGGTTGGTTGTAATTTGCGACTTTACAAGAGCTGGTTTATAAACAACTTGTTTTGAAGTTTATCAGCTCTCTTGTGGTGGATTTGAAATGGAAGATTAGGAATGAATTAGAGAGGTCACCCTTGCTTGGTTCAATGAATTGCTTTAATTCCCCCATGACAGCGATGCCGTCCCTGAGCCTGCTCATATGTAGTATAACCAAGCCCAGTTTTGGTATGCCATAACTTGCTCAAGGCGATAGTATTAGTTAGGCCTACAAAAGCCATATGGTAATCCCATGATCCGCTACCTCCAGTGCCTCACGGCAAACAATGTGTTTGCCCGTGCTAATAATCAAAATGGGGTACAGAAGGAGAACTTTTCCTTCTTTAGGATACCTTATATAGCAAACCTGTGAACACAAGGGCCTTTATTGCTACCCACCTCGATGATCAAACTATATTTCTTATGGTGGTTATTGCTATGGAGGTCGTCATCACCATCTTAGCTCGAGCCTTAGGATTTGGTCGGCAAGTTAACAACTCACCGATGTTGCGGACTCCCGGGCATATTGATGTAGCCACTTCCATCAACATGAAGCTATTCTAAGTAATCAATGGTGGCCAACTTTGGCTCAACCATCATGTTCAACCCTTCTTCGCTCTCCCAGCCCAAGATAAAGCCACCATCACTAGCACCTCCAACCTCATACAGTTTGAGGGGGAAGGCTCTCCTAATGAGGCTTGTGATGATGAAGAGCCCCTGAGGGGTGGCCCAGCTAAGAAGTGAGCTCTTTTTGAGCATGGGGCCAGCCTTCTGGCATCGGTATTTTTAGCGTAGCCAATTCTGCTATAGTGTGCTCTTTCACTTTTTAGACCATCCCATACGAACTTGATTAGCTTCATGTCGAGAACTAGGAGATACTCTAGAACTAGCATAACATGTCATACCTGGTTCACTATGCTTTTGAGCAGCATTAGTGGGCCTACCCTTTAGCTGATTGGAGGCCTTACGGGCCTCCTAGTTTATATTGATGCGCGATAAGTCTTTCCTCCATCCCTTGGTAGTGGCGGTTACATGTATAGCCTTATACATATCCTTTCTATACCTTTCATGGCATTTAGTTAGGACAGCATTTAAGCCACCATATTAGTTTGTATTAGAATAGTTTAACTTTTATCTTCATGCATATGCATATGAGGCGTTCATATACGTTAGCCATTGCATCTTTGCATTGTCTATGCTTCGTTTTATCTTTGCATGATGGCATGCAATAGGGAGGTGAGTTGGGACTGGAATCATCAAGCAGATGAGGTAACCTTCTTCCCGTTTTCTCCATCTCTTTCTTTGGTCTGTGATGTGAGTATGTAACTGTTAGTGCTTTGTAGTTTGGTTTTGCTTTTAGTTTGAAAAGAAAAAAGAAAAGAAATGGATTGAGTTTAGTCGTGAAAACCCCTCTATTAATGACATCAAAGGGCTAATGACTTGGATTGATAGTTGTGGTAATTAATGAAAAATGCGTTTCAACTGGGGAAAAATCTTATGGAATGGATCTTGAAAACGTTGTGATCACTTGAATATGTATTTTTGTATTTGCCCCTAGGAATTGCTATGGTATGGATTGTTGAGCCTTGATAGTTGACCTATCACTTGAGGTAGTCTCTAGATAGTGGCAAAAGAACCTGTGAGACTTTTGTGCCAATAAAGACCATTCATTCTACATAGTCTAAAACCTCCTATCATGAGTGCTCCACCTACTTGTGTCAGCATCTCTAGAACTTGGCTTACCTCTCTCAAAATCACGTTTGACATATGCATAGTGTTGATATGATTGAGGCATTCGAGTGATTTATAAGCAACATGAGCAAAAAAGCCACCGTCTGATATCATGACCTGTTTGCTAGGCCTTATAAGCCTTTCCCTGTCATTTGATTTACCAATGTCTTGTTAACCCTTGGCGGGAAATGGATAACTCTACCCTAAGCCAAATTAATAAAGCAATGTTGCAAGCCATGTTGGTTGGGGTATATCCTTTTTGGTATATCTTGGTGGTTTATCATGATTGTTGTTCAACTTTTAACCCTTGCCATCCATTTCTTAAGCTATTGAGCAAGAAAAAAGAAAAAAAAGGAAAAAAGAGAAACAAAAAAGAAGGAAAAGCATATGAATAGGATATTTGCCATAGGGAATTCTTAATAAATTGTTTCAGCCCCTTTACTGATACCCATTTGTGGAGATAGTGGTAATGATTATATGATAGTGTGGGGTTGATGTTAATTGCACTCTATTTGGCTATTTAGCTCTTTTCGCCTAAATGTCTCCCTCCTTACCCTTAAGCTTAACCCCACTACAATCCTTGAAAAGCCTTTTTGATTGACACTTATGTCTCTCATGGTGGAGAACTTAGAGTTTTTCCAAGCTTATGGTGGTATGTATGCATCGAGAGTAGCTTTGAGTGACCACTTTGCCTTAAACACATGAGAGGAGTCTTCCTTTTTGCTTCCAAAGGTGAGGATCGATCGGTCTAACTACTCACCAATAATTAGGGAGAGGCATAACATATCTAGGTAGTTCAATATGGGGTACATATTCTAAGATTATTGCCAAGTGTTTCTTTAACTTGTTTCTAAATATATGTTTTGAAAAGGAGAAAGTTTTGTCATGGTTAAATTTCCTAATTATGAATTAACATACTCAACTATTCGATTATCATCGCTCTCTTGAGGAGGTTGACATTTCAAGATGAGTCTCTTCTCAATTGATCATTTGATTAGTGATCATGCTTAAGCATAAGTAGGAGATGAGCATAAGGGAGTTGATAAACCTCTCTTTTGATGCCTTCTAAGCCCCTATTTTATCCGTTTTTCCATTTATTTTTATGCTAAGTTTTGATGAGAAAGGTCAAATTTGCTTCATTGGGTTCATTTTACACTTATTGAGTACTTTTTCCTTATTTTCTGGAGCTATTGCCAAGAAGATGAGAAAATCACTAGTATTAATGGAAAAGGAAGCCTTAGGGATGAGCTTTGAGAGAAAACGAGGTCTTATGAAGCGCTGAGGCCCTAGACAGCAAGACTAAACAACTCACGATTGGTTGTGCACTAAAGCACAACTATGCAGGATCTCTACAATGAAAGACTAAAAACCTAAAGAGGCGCACGATTGACTGTATATCGCACATGACCGTTCATCCTACTAGTTTTCACGTACTAATTAATTTTTTGGGTTTTATTTTGGGGGATGGGGAGTCTCATTCAGGAGTACTTTTCTAGAGATGATTTTTAAGGTTTGTTTGACAGACTTCAAGACTCTTTTTGCATTGAATTTGTGATCATTGAAGATTGATTTGGCGATCATTATCACACTAAATTCAAGTTTGTTCTTAAATTCTTTCCTATTTTAGGTTTTTATATTCATCCATTTTTATCGAATTACGTTCTGGAGTTGTGATCTTCAATATGTGCAAAGGCTAAATTCCAATCTTCGGTTAGGAATAGCCCCTATTATGCTTAATTAAGTCATGATTTAAGCTTTTGTAGATTTTACCCATGTCCGTGCCTTGGATTCTTGCTTAGTATACCAAGTGTTTGGTGAAAGTTTCGAGAGAGAACTAATTCACTATTTTTAATAAGGATTTAGGAGATCAATGAAAGTTAGGTCCTTTATCTAAATGTGACTGTGAGCAATTGAATTCCTTAATGTGAAAACAATTAGGCTTTGAATTGGGATTATTGATTACTCATTTTTTTGGCCTTATTAATCATAGTTTCATGAAAATAGATAATTAGGATTTATTTTCCAGTCTAATGACCTTTGAAACAAGGCATAGATGAGGTTCAATTTGTAATGTTTCTAATCTGAACATCTATATGGGCAGGTTTGCATAGTTTAGTTATTGATTCATAAGGTATAATAGTGTAATGATCCCTAACCTGAGATTTTTATTTATCTATTGCTAAGTTTAACTTTCTATCATTTCTATCATTCCGCAGTTTCAAACTATTTTTAGTAATCTTCAACCTGAGTGAATATCTACCTAGATTGAGTATTAGAATCGCTTTTGGTGGTTGAAATCGAGTTTCAGGTGGACATGACTCATATTTGTCTTTGCTAACTACATTGGCATTGTGTACTTGTGATAATAAACACAACAGTGGTTAGTTGGTGTGATTTATGTAGCATTGTATGTATTTATCACTAGCATTTTATGCACTTGTATCCAGATCTTAGACTTCATTATCATTTTTGGTGCATATCCAGGGACGCATTAGCTTAAATTTTATCTTTTTAATTGACTATGTAGGATAGAGCATGTAGCTAGTTGTTGAACTAAATGTATATTTTCTTTTGCTTTTAACCTCAAGTGCAGACATATTGAATGGGGCATCCATTACATCTTAGGATAATTATTTTAACCCTTTCTATTCATTATTTTCATGTTGATTATCTTAGATAGATCTAATGCGTTTGCAAAAAGTAGAATTTTTTTTTCAAAAAGTCTTTTGAAAAGTCCTTCTATGATGATGCGTCAAGGCATGATACTTGATTGACTTATATGATTGTTCATGATGGTTTGGCCTTTCTTTGTGAAATATTATTAAAGTTGGTTTGGAATAATGATTTTGATTACATCATCTGGGTTTTACTGATTGCCCATAAGATGATTGGTTAGCCTTTGCAAGTGGGACAGCTGCTAGGACTAGTTTTATTAACTTTGGCAGTAGTCCTTGAGATTTTTAAGCCTATGCAAACTATTCATTTCATATAGTTTCATTTTTCTTATTTCATGTGTGACCCGTCCATGTGCATATATTATAGAACTTAGCTTGTCTATCTCTGAGATTACACATGGCATGTGCATTTGATAATGTGATAAATGCATTCTTTGTCACCTTAATAGCAACGTAGCTAAGTAACAATCTGGTGATCAATATTCTACACCTTGCTAGCCCTTTGTGCCTTGAATGATTTTATTTGTGTGCCTTATTTAGCCTGTCACCAACTACATTCTCTTATCCCTATGTTAAGACTTATGGAGTGTATATCAATGAGTAATGATATATAGTTTAGGGATGACGATTGGCATATTTTAGTTCTCATTTTTGGTATGTGGTTGTGATAAGGGGATACAATTGGTTTGCATATTGATGCTTTCCCTTTTTGGTTTAATGGATTGATGTTTATTAGGACTTGAGTAAATCTATGATGCTCTCCCTTGCCATTCACTAGCCTTGTTGAAAAAGAAGAGAAAAAAAGGAAAAGAAAAAAAGGGAAAAGGAGAGTGAATAAAGTGCTGGTTCTTAATTTCTTAGTGTAATGCAATGTTAGCGGCACTTGCATTCATTGTAAATATTCGGTGCTCATTAGTCTCTTTACTTTGGCTCCACATTTCCTAAATCATTTGTCCCTCTCTCACCCTCAACTTTAATCCGCATTTTAATGTATGACAAGTCCTCTAGATCATCACTTGCACATTACATTTTAGTGACATAGGACTAAGAATATACCAAGCTTATGATACGACGGCCACATTAGAAGTATAACTGATAGACCATTATCATTATAAACCCATATGATGGAGTGTTCACATAATCCAATCAATGAGGCTCTACATTAGAACTTGTGATACACCTGCCTATGCATATTGGGAAGGGCATGCATCCAGGTACCTTGAAGTTTACATAGGTGCAAGTGCGTTTGTGTATGCATGTGCATATCTAATTCTACGTCAACTTAGTATTATTTAAATGTAATGTTTTGGGGATGTGAGACATTAATTTTCACATTATCATTCAAAAGAGTTATTAGAGATTTTTTCCTACGAGTTAGTGATTAGTTTTAAAGATTGTTGCTTTGAATATCCTTGGTACTTTCGATCAATTTGACTTTTAAATTCGATCTGTAATCTTCTCATGTTATTTATTCGCATTCATTTCTTTGCTTACAATTATATTTGTGAAATATGAGTTTGAATTTATGCTTAAGAATGTGATGAGAGACTAAATTTCTATTTAGGTTTGAAGTAGCCCCTATTATCATTTATTGATCATGAATTAATCTTGTTAATCTTGTCTCATGCTTGTAAGTTGGTTTTTTGCTATTGGCCACTGCATGTCCGATGAAAGGATCGAAAGAGTTTTCATCTAGGGCTTGTTTGGGTTTAAGGAGATCAACGAAAGATGTAGGCTAAATCTTACGTGGCTTCTAATATGAATAATTAGGGTTTTAATCAGAAGTTTTGATTATTCTATTTTATAATAGTTAAATTCATGAGCTCATGAAAATAGATGATTACAGTTTCTGGACTAGTCTATTAACATTTGAAAGTAGATATAAATGGGAGAGCAGCTTCCTTGAGAATTTCAACCCATATTTTCGAGTATCTAGCTACAACTAAACCATGTAGTTGTGGTTTTAACTAAACGCTTCCTATTTGGCATAGTGAAGATAAGGTCATAATCCTGTGCGATAACAAAACATGACTATTTACCGCCTTAAATTTCTATATCTCCTAAATGTCATCAAACTCTCCACTGTGGCTTTTTAAAGTCTATTTGCCTAAAGGTTTTTTAGAGTATCTCAATTTGGCCCTAGTGTTTAACCATTCATTATGTTCGGTTTATTGCCTTTAAAACCTATAATCTTGTCGACATCTATCTTATTACCATGAATCATCCAAATCATAGATCTCTTTTCCCTAATGTTGTTAGGTTTCTTATTCACTCTCTACTTTAAGCCAAATGACTCCCTACTTTAAACTTGCTACCTATTTTAATTTACAATGCCAAACTCACCCATTAAATCATCTACAAGGTATATGTCTTCAACTCTTCATTATTCTAATTAGATTTAAGTTGGTGCTCACTTGGCTCAGACGAGTTACTGGATGAATGTCATCCACAAACTGGTAATACAGTTTTAGTGATTTAGATTTTTATCTTTACAATAATATGCAAGTTGCTCTTAGGTTTGCTTTGACCTATGGGATCTCTAAGAAGCAACATTTTGGATTGGTTGAACCATTGCCTCCTCTACTAGGACAACTAAATGCTTATGTGTAGTGTGGGCCTTAAATCTTGGGTTCATCCTAAGAGAAATCAACGTAGCATTCTTTAATGTATCCAAAGAGGGATCGACGCAGAAGACCTAGGTAGAGAGTGGGTCATAGATTTTGGGCTTGTTTTAACTGGGATGAATGTAGAAGGTTCATTAGAACATGAATAGGTCATACCTTTAGGGCTTGAAATTTTTAGACTTGAAGGGCCCTTTTTGGTTGGTAAATAAACATTTACTAACTTTTCCCAATCATTCTCAATTCTTCCAAATTCTTTACTAGTCATCTAAAAACAGTCTGAGCCCTTCCCAATTCTTACATTCCTTCATAATTCTTCCCATTTTTTATCATTCACTCCCATCCCTTAAGAACAAATCTCCCAACTCTTTCTAGTCTACACTAATGCTTACTCATCATCCAAAAAAAAAAACCTATCCTTCTTAATCCTTTTCACTCCTTATCAATCATTCTTGTTTCCCAATTTTATTTACCAACGAAAAGAATAGGCTTGAAGTGTAGATCCAGTGTTTAGGGCTTGTAGTTGTTGGGGCTAAAGTTTTAGGTGATAGGCTGTGTAGTTTTTTTGGGCTTGAAGTTTATGGTTAATCTTCAAGGCTTGATACTTGGGAATTGGCCTTTGGGGTGGAAGAGGAGGCCTAGTTTTGGGCATTTAACTTATGAACTTTTTCTAATATTTGGTTAACAACATGTGAACCAGGTAGGACTAGAAATGTGTTGTTCTCTGATTCATATACTAGAGGGGCAATGTATAGTAAA
>NCQT01062681.1:18165-31601 GCA_002740465.1 Stenocereus thurberi
TCAAAAATCTCAAATAAAAAATTATTTTTGGAACTCCCTTTCTTATTCAAATATATCCTTTCATTGTCAACTCCAAAGGAATTTGTTCAAATATTCTTTGAAAAGAAATCAGATTCAAAGTTTCTTCCTCCATGAAAAACAAGAATATTGCAATGATTCAAGAAGCTTCAATTTCCAAAATTATTTTTCTCAAGAAAACAAATAGCTTTTCTTTAAACGGAAAATTTTCAAGCCAATACTGAAGAACAACGTGTTATACAAATGATTCAACAAAAGATTAAAAAAATAAAGAATTTATATTTGTTCCGATATCCCAAATGCCTTTTGGGATAGAAAGCAACATATGGTAGAATTACCATATGAAAAGGTTTTTGTAGAAAGAAATATTCCAATAAAGGCACGTCTTATTCAAATAAATAAAGAGCTTTTAGAATTTTGCAAAAAAAAAAAAAATTTAATCTTTATTTAACAAAAGGCTCATTAGATTCTCCAAAGTTCATTGGAGTTATGCAGCCTTCTATATCTATAGTCAAGCAGAAAGGGAACACAGTGTTCCTAGTATAGTTATAAACTGCAAATCCCTCAAAAAAGTTCTTTAATGGATAAAATATCTAATTCACATCCAAAAGGGTTTACTAGAAAGATTATACCAAGCAAAAATATTTTCAAAATTCAATAGCAAATCTAGCTTTTGACAAATTCAAATTACTGAGAAAGTTAGATATAAAACTACATTCACAATTCCATTTGGACGCTACGAATGGAATGTGAAGCTATTTAAACTCAAAAATTCTCCTTTTCAGTTTCAACCTATACTCAACGATTATTCTGAACTCTCAATAGCTCATGTTCTCATTTATTCAAAAATTTTGGACCAGCATTTCAAACATCTAAAAACATTTTTCAATCTCTTCAAAATAAATAATTCAGCTATTTCTAGTTCAAGAAGGAAAATATTTCAAACAAATTTCTAGTTTTTAGGCCATAATATTTTCAATAGTACTATTAACCCCATTCAACGATGCATCAAATTCCCAGATGAATTCAAAGATGAAAATCAATTTTTGGTTTTCCCATTTACATTGTAGATTTGTAAATCATTATTTCCAAAATTCAAGGAAATTCATCCTACATGGTCTCATAATCTTACTCAAATAGTCATGCATTTCAAGAGTAAAGTCAATTCACTGCCACATCTTGGCAGAAATTCATATGCATTCATAATAAATGCATCAAACAATAGTCTAAGCAGAATTAGGATTTTTAAGGAGTGTCTTAACCCCAATCCTAAACTGTTAGCAAAGTTCCATAGAATAGTCTAGATTGAACCTCAAATTCATTATTTCACATTCAAAAAAAATTTTTTATCTATTTAAAAATTTCAAAATCTTGTTTTTCCTCGCCGACAACCAATGTTTTTAGTTTTTACTCTCAAAATCATAAAGAGAACGATTCCTTTCCTGACTTCCTCTTTAGCGAATTCCTTCAAGCAAAATAATTTTGCTTCAATTCCTCTATTCCAGATGTCATCCACATCCAAATTGCCCCACATTCAAAATTCAAAAAACTTGAAAGACATTCAAGAACCTCTGCTATTCTATCTCCGATATCACACTGATGAACTCAGTTTCACTACATTCAAAGGACCTCTATACAATGAATATACCATTTTTGTCTACTATGATCAATGGCTATCAAGTTCATGGACTTCCTTTTATTTATATTTAAAAATACTCAAATTTTGCGGAGCTATTTTACAAGAATTCTATAGTCATCAGATACTATTTGTGATACCAACTGACTACATTCAAACACTTCGATTTTATGGGGTATTCATCACAGATTATTAGCACCCTTGATCAGCATATTATCCAATTTACTCAATGGACTATTCCTAGTGTGCACATCTATCCCACTGATGAGCATCAGTTCTTCCACTCCAAGAAATCACCTCAGTATAATCTTACTGAGTATCACACTTAGTTGCCAGCTACTTACATTCAACATCATGAATGCAGCATATTACAATAATATTCCAGACTCTATGATCACCAAGGCATTATTTCCAGAAATGCCCCTTGAAATTTTGACACACAAGCATGCCGTTCCAACAATCAAGCCACGGCTACCAAGCCTCTGCAACCAATAGGGGACATTATGCAGAAAAACCCCTTAAAATTCGACACGCAAACACGCAAAAAGAAATATCAAGATGCAGCTGTCAACTTTTTACAAGTTTGTCAGACATCAACTATTCAAAATTGTCCACGTCCAACTATTCAAGATAAGATCAATATTTAAGATGACTCAACAATCTTATTCATTTACTATTTAAAGGTCAGGATGCTTATCAAGTTACTACAGCAATAAATATTATGTACTATATGCTTTACATTTTGGGCCTATATAAGGGCTACAAAGATGTAAGCATGAGGAAGAGCTTAGAACTTAGAAGTTATCTGCCTCTTCCTCTTGTGCATATCCCGCTCCCCACTTTCTCTCTCTTAGCCTTATCCTTTGTATCTTGTACTCAGTCCTTAGAATTCAATAATATCATCAGTAAACTTCACTATTCTCAATTCATGTTTTATATGGAGTTCTTTTGTCCTTGAGCATCCATTATTCTTCATTTAAAGCTTGGCCCATTCATAATTAGTTTCCAAAGCTTTGTAGTATTCATATTTCTATTCAAATCTGTTACTCTGCTCATTCATATTTTGTTCATGTCTTTGGTTTTAATCAAGCTTTGTTCTTTATTAATCAAATTTTACTATTAATTAATTTTGTTTTGTAAATTATTTCAAATTTAAAAAAATTGCACTATCAGTTGGGGATAGGATCGAGTGCAATTTTTATTTTTGTAATAAATATCAAAAAGTGAAAGAAATTATAAAAACGTGATTAATCAATAGTAATGAAATTAACAACAACAAAACTTGATTAGTAATCGAATAAACAAATAGGCATGAACAAAGTAATTGGTATGAATTATGCAATGCTTGAACAAAGTAAGTGCAAAGTTTGAAGAATTAAATGAATGGACCAAAATAGTAATGAGTAGTGATGAAAATTGAGGGAAAGAAAGAAACGTGTGAAGTAAGAATTTGCAAGAGTCTTGGGTGAAGAACTTACTACGATTGAATATTGCTGATGAATTGTACAAAGAAGCAGAAGGATAAGGAAGAGAGAGGAAAATAGATAATGTACAATGAGAACAGGCAGATGAGTTCTAAGTTCTAAGCTCTGCGTTATGCTTACATCTTTGGAGCCTTTGTATAGGCTGAAAAAGTAAAGAATACAGTACATAATATTTATTGCTACAGTAACTTGATAAGCATTCTGACATTTGAATAGTGAATGGATAAGATTGTTGAGTCATACTAAATGTTGATCTTATCTTGAACAGTTGTACGCGGACAATTTTGAATGGTTAACGTCTGACAAACTTGTAAAAAGTTGACAGCTGCATCTTGATATTTATTTTTGTGTGTTTTATGTCGAATTTCAAGGGGTTCTTCTGCATAATGTCCTCTATTGGTTGCAAAGGCTTGAAAGCTATGGCTTGATTGTTGGAATGGCATGCTTATGTGTCAAAATTTCAAGGGCTGTTGTTGGAAATGGTGCCCTAGTGATCTTAGAGTGTGGAATATTCTTATAATATGCTGCATTAATGATCTTAAATGCAAGTAGGCGGCAATTAAGTGCGATACTTAGTAAAATTATACTGAGGTGATTTCTCGCAGTAGAAGAACTGATGCTCATAAGTGGGATAAATGCGCACATTAGGAATAATCTATTGAATAAATTAGATAGTATGCTAATGAAGGGGTGCCAATAATATGTGATGAATACCCCATAAAATCGGAGTGTTTGAATATAGCCAGTCGGTATCAAGATGAGTACCAGATGACCATAGAATTCTTATAAAAGAGCTCAGTAAACTTTGAGTATTTTTAAATATGAATAAAAGGAAGTCTATGAACTTGATAGCAATTGATCATAGTAATAAAAATGGCATATTCATTATATCGAGGTCCTTTGAATGCAATGAAATGGAGTTCATCCGTGTGATCTCTGAGATAGAATAGAAGAGGTTCTTGAATGTTTTTGAGGTCTTTTGGGTTTTGAATGTGGGGCAATTTGGATGTGGATGACATCTGGAATAGAGGAATTGAAGGAAAATTATTTTGCTTGAAGGAATTCGCTAAAGAGGAAGTCAGGAAAGGAATTATTATCTTTATGATTTTGAGATTAAAAACTAAAAACATTGGTTGTAGGCGAGCAAAAACAAGATTTTGAAATTTTGAAATAGATAAAAATTTTCTTTCAATTGTAAAATAATGAATTTGAGGTCCAATCCAGACTCTTCTATGGAACCTTGCTAACAGTTTAGGATTGGGGTTAAGACACTCCTTGAAAATTCTAATTCTACTAAGACTATTGTTTAATGCATTTATTATGAATGCATATGAATTTGTGCCCAGACATGGGAATGAGTTGGCCTTACGGTTGAAATGCATGACTATTTGAGTATAGTTATGAGGCCATGCAGGATGAATTTTGTTGAATTTTGGAAATAATGATTTGCAAATATGCAATATAAATGGAAAACCAAAAATTGATTTTCATCTTTGAATTCATCTGGCAATTTGATGCATTGTCGCATGGGGCTAATAGTAACATTGTCCTAAAAACTGAATTTTTGTTTGAAATAATTTCCTTCTTGAAGTAGAAATCGCTAAATTGTTTATTTTAAAGAGATTGAAAAATGTTTTTAGATGTTCAAAATACTGGTCCAAAATTTTTGAATAAATGAGAACATGAACTAGTAATAGTTCAGAATAATCATTGAGTATAGGTTAAACTAAAAAGGAGAATTTTTGAGTTTAAATGGCTTCACATTTCATTCATAGCATCCAAATGGAATTGTGAATGCAGTTTTATATCTAACTTTCTCAGTAATTTAAATTTGCCAAAAGCTAGATTTGCTATTGAATTTTGAAAATATTTTTGCTTTATATAATCTTTCTAGTAAATCCTTTTGCATGGGAATTAGATATGTTATCCATTGAGAAACTTGGTTGAGGGATTTGTAGTTTATGACTATTCTAGGAACACTGCGTTCCCTTTCTGCTTGACCATAGACGTAGAAGGCTGCATAACTCCAATGAGATTGGCAGAATCTGCTGAGCCTTTTGTTTAATAAAGATTGAATTTCTTTTTTGTAAAATTCTAAAAGCTTTTTATTTATTTGAATAAGACACGCTTTCATTGGAGTATTTCTTTCAACAAAAACCTTTTCATATGGTAATTCTACTATATGTTGCTTTCTATCCCAAAAGGCATTTGGGATATGGGAACAAATATAATCATCAAGTAAATTCTTTATTTTGTGAATCTTTTGTTAAAAATCGTTTGTATAACAAGTTGTTCTTTAGTGTTGGCTTGAGTAATTTCTATTTGAAGAAAAGCTACTTGTTTTTCTTCAACAAAAAAATTTTTGGGAATTGAAGCTTCTTGAAGAATTGCAATATTCTTGTTTTTCACGTCAGAAGAAACATTGAATATGATTTCTTTTCGAAGAATATTTTGAATAAATTCCTTTGAAGTTGACAGTGAAAGGATATATTTGAATAAGGACCGGAGTTCCAAAAATAATTTTTTGCTTGAGATTTTTGACAAGTACGAAAATATTTTTGAAACAATATTCATTATTGTAAATATATGCATTTTAAAGCTTGTAATTAATTTGAAGCTTTGTACTAGTAGCGCTAGTCATTTTTTCTTTGGGTTTTTCATAATTGTTTGAAGGAATTAAACATTTTTGGATGTAATTCATATCAACACTCCTATCTAGCAGAGCGATAGAATAAAGTTTGAAATCTTTGACATACCATTTTTGAAAATCAATGACAGAAAGGAATGATTTATGATTGTGATTTTCGAGGCCTAATTTAGGAGAAGATGGAGGAGATTGATTATGAGGTTTTGAAGACTTAAGAGAAGAAACTTGATTTTCAAGCTCTTGAAGTTGAGATATAAGTATTGGATTTGATTCTTCAAGGAGATATTGCTTTTCAATATGAATTTTAATTCTTTACCTCCGGCTTTGAGTTGATTTAATCTTTTTCCTTCAAAGATTTTGAGCAACTGCCTTAGGCTAAAAGGTTGAATTCTTGATTTGATAAGTTTATTTTTAGGTAATAAGCTTGCAAGCTCATGAAGGCATTGATTTTTGCCTCAATCCTTTCAATGATATCGAAGAGGAGTTTTTCTTAAGATTGATCTTTGGTAATAATGTTACAATTGTTAGGACAAAGAGTAAGATTTTCATGTGAGAATTTAGAACATCTGGAATCAAATGTTTGAATTTTGTAAAGGGCTTCTTTTTATTCGTTGTAGATTAAAAGGAAAAGCATTATTTCTTGAAGTTTTTTATCTTCAAGCTTCGTAGTATCGATTTGACTATCATTTTTATTTTTGTTTGAAAAATAGATTTGAGTAATAAAAGGGATGGCAAGAATATCTTTTTTCTTTATATGTTTGAATGAATTTTGAAAACAATATTCTTTATAACAAATATAGCCTTAGATAGTTTGTATTTACTTTGAAATGGATTTTTATTAATATTAGGAAGTTGTTTTTTGATTTCTTCATAATATTCGGATGAAATTAATGGAATTGATATCTCCTTGATGCAAGTTTGGTACTCATCACTATCAAGGAGAGTTATTGCTTTTAAATAATTTTGAATAGAAATATTTTACAGTTAATATGACAGGTGGTTGGCAAGGATTTAGAATTTGATTTTATTTGATTCAAGCTCTTTCGATTTTTGGAACAGTAATCTAGTTGAGTAGAAGTAACTTTGAGTCTTTTCTTTCGAAGCTTATGATTATTAACTTCTAATTTTTTCCTCTTATTGGCCATATGGCATGTTTGCTATATTTAAGCTGTATCATTTTTCTACATATTTTTCGTTTTGAATTTATTGTTTTGGGTTGTGAAACAGTTGGGTTTAAATTTTCATTTATGGTAATTGGAGCTTTTGCTTTTGGAAATTTTTTGAAATTATTGTTGATAATTTGAACAAGATTTGATTTATCAGAAGAACTAGATTTGGAGTATGGATTCTTAGGTAGATTGTGATAGGATGATTCATAAATAGAAACGGTTTGTTTTGGTGAGGTGGGTTCCTCTAATTTATGGAAACTTTTTGGAGATAATTTATAGAAACTTTTTGGAGATAATTCACTTTCTTTTCTATTGTTGTTTCTTAAATTTTCTGAAGGAATTGAAGGCATTTCTTTAATGGGTACATTTAATGGATTGAATAAAGGAGGAGAGTTGGTTGGAGGGATTTCCTCAACTTTGATAGGTTTTAATGAACAATTGTTAGAATTTTCTTATAACTTGATTTTGTTGAAGTCATCTTTAGTGGTTTGAGAAAGATTTCAATTATCTGATGGATTATTTGTGTAGAGTACTTCTTTTGATGGAGTATTTTTGAGCGTATTTTGAATTTCTTGCTTTGGAGAGGAAGATGAGGGTTGAATGGAAATTAAAGGTTGAATGGAAACAATTGTTTCCTTTGCAAGGATATTGTGCCATAATTTTCATTTAGTAGCATAATAATATTTATCGTAATTAGGAACAAAAATTTGATGGTTTGAAAGAAAGTCATTTACCCAATCAAAGAAAGGGATATTTTCTTCGATTTTCGCTAATTGAGTATAATAAATGGTTTTCAATAATTGTTGCATGTTTTTGGGAAAATATGAAAAGAACCAGTCTCGATAGGACCAATTGTAATCTTGATAGAATTCTTTATTGAGATAATCTCTATTAGTTTGAAAAGTTTGATTTACAAACAAGGTTGATTTAGGAAAATCGTTTTGTTTAAAAGTATTTCCTTTTGAATGAAAATTTTCATTTGAAATTATATGTGAATGTAAAAGAGAATTTTATGATGTCATACTAGTGTCATGCTGAGGAGATGATAATGATGATGATGCAGATAAAGATTTCATGATGACAATGATATAGATAAAAGACCTAAGATGACTAGTCTTAGGACAATCAATTAGGCCAAAGACATTAATCAACACATAATAACACACAAATACGCACTTATCTTAGACAGAAAACTGATAGGGACCAACCACGCACTGCAGGACCACCGTCGCTTCAACCCTTTACTGTTGGGACCACCAACCAGTAGGCTAATCAACGGGCTTACTAGAGGCGCGGCGGACCAACGCTGACTTCCAAGGCAGATGTCCGGCTCATCTCCATCCTTGATAAGGATATTTTTATGTTAGTAAGGGTTAACTAACCTTCTTTAGGTTAATTGATTAGTTCTTCGACTAATTTCAAGGATTTTAGTCTAAATACATGATGATAAGATTAAAAAATAAAATAAAATATGCACGACACCTAGACACTTGACTAGTCTTGACTAAACACTTGGTTAACTTGACTGAACCCTTGGCTCTGATATTTTTTATTTTTGAAATACATTGTAAAAAGAGAAATAAATTGCAAAAACATGATTAATTAGTAGTAAAATAAAATTAATTAACACCAAAACTCGATTAGTAATTGAATAAATAAATAGGCATGAACAAAGTAATGGGTATAAATTATGCAAAGCTTGAAAAAAGTAAGTGCAAAGTTTAAAGAATTAAATGAATGGACCAAAGTAGTAATGAATAGTGATGAAAATTGAGGGAAAGAAAGAAAGATGTAAAGTATGAATTTGCAAGAGTCTTGAATGAAGAACTTACTACGATAGAATATTGCTGATGAATTGTGCAAGGAAGCAGAAGGATAAGGAAGAGAGAGGGAAAGAGATAATGCACAATGAGAACAGGCAGATGAGTTCTGATTCTGAGCTCTACTGTTGCTTACAATCTTGAAGCCTTTATATAGGCCAACAAGCAAAGTATACAGTGCAAAATAATTAATGCTACAGCAATTTGATAAGCATTCTGACATTTGACAATAATTGGATACGATTGTTGAGTTATTTTGAATGTTGATCTTATCTTGAATAGTTGTACACGGAAAACTTTGAATGATTGATGTTTGATAGGCTTATTAAAACTTGACAGCTGCATCTTGATATTTATTGTGGTGTTCTTGCGTGTTGATTTGCAAGGGGTTTTTCTACATAGTGTCCCCTATTGGTTGCAGAGGCTTGATAGCTATTGCTGGATTTATGGAATGACAGAGGCTTGACGGTTGGTGCTTGATTGTTGGAATGGCATGGGGGCGTGTTGAAATTTCAAGGTGCATTGCTGGAAAGGGTCCCTTGGTGATCATAGAGTCTTGAATATTCTTGTAACATGCTGTATTAATGATCTTGAATGCAAGTAGGTGGCAATTGAATGTGATACTCAGTAAAATTATACTGAGGTGATCTCTTGGAGTAGAACAACCAATGTTCTTAAATTGGACAGACATGTCCATCAGGAATAACTTGTTGAATGAATTGGATATTATGCCAGATACCCAATAATTGATATATTGGCCAAAACGAATGGTTTGGATATAGCCAGTTGATACCATGACAAGTACTGGGTGACCATGGAATTCTTGTAAAAGGGTTTGATAAAATTTGAGTATCTTTAAATATGAATAAAGAAAGTCTTTGAACTTGATAGCCATTGATTATAGTGGATAAAAATGGCATATTCATTGTATCGAGGTCCTTGGAATGTGGTAAAATGGAGTTCATCGGAATGATCTCTAAGATAGAATAGAAGATGTTCTTGAATGTCTTTGAGATCTTTTGGATTTCGACTGTGGGGTAATTTGAATGTGGATAAGATCTAGAATAGAAGAATAGAAGTAAAATTATTTTGCTTGAAGGAACTTTCTAAAGAGGAGGTTAGGAAAGGAATTCTTTCCTTGATGAGTTTAAAATTGAAAACTGAAAATATTGTTTGTAGGTGAGCGAAAACAAGATTTTGAAATAGATAAAATTTTCTTTTAATTGTGGAACAATGAATTTGAGGTTCAATCTAGACTCTAATATGGAACCTGGCTATGTTCAAGATTTAGGTTCAGACACTGCTTGAGAATTTAATTCTATCAAGACTATTGTCTAACACCTCTACTTCGACTATCATGAATGCATATGAATTTGGTATGCTAAGACAAAGAGTGATTTGACCTTACTCTTGAAATGCATCACCATTTGAGTATGCTTATGAGACAATGCAAGATAAATGTTCTTGAATTTTGGGAATAAGGGTTTGCAAATCTGTAATATAATTGAGAAAACCAAAAATTGATTTTCATCTTTGAATTCATCTGGGAATATGATGCATCATTCAATGGGATTAATAGTACTATTAAAAATGTTATGGCCTAAAAATCGAATTTTTATTTGAAACAATTTCCATCTCGAAGTAGAAATAGCTTAATTATTTCTTTTGGAGAGATTGAAAAATATTTTTAGATGTTTCAAATGCTGATCTAGAAGTTTTGAATAAGTGAGAGCATCATCGACGCAAAATTTTGAAAATTTAGAGTAATTATTAAGTACATGTTGAAATTCAGAAGAAGTAATTTTGAGTTCAGATGGTTTTACATTCCAGTCGTCGTGTTCAAATGGAATTGTGAATACAGTTTTGTATCAATCTTTCTTATGCTTTTGGATTTGCTGAAAGCCAGATCTCATATCAAATTTGGGAAATATTTTTGCACCTTATAATCTTTCTAATAAATCTTTTTTATTAGGAATTGGACATCTTATCCTTCAAAAAACATTGGTGAATGGTTTGTAAGTTATGACTGATCCAGGAACATCATGTTCATTTTCTACTTGATTATAAACATAGAAGGCTACATAACTCTAAATAGATTTAGAGAATCTAATGAACCTTGATTTTAGCAAAGATTGAATTTCCTTTTTATAAAATTCTAAAAGCATTTTATTCATTTGAATGGGATGAACCTTTATTGGAATATTTATTTTAACAAAATCTTTTTCATATGGTAATTCTACCATATGTTGTCTTTTATCCCAAAAAGTATTTAGGATATCAGTACAGATATCTTCTTTGATTTTTTGAATTTTTTGTAAAATTTTTGTTATAACAAGTTTTCTTTTAATACTGGCTTAAATGATTTCTGTTTGAAAAAAAAAAGTATTTGTTTTCCTTAGGAAGCTTCTTGAAGAATTGCAATATTCTTGTTTTTCATGAGAGTAGAAAATCTGAGTCTAATTTCTTTTCGAAGAATATTTGAATGGATTATTTTGAGATTGATAGCAAAAGGATATATTTGAGTAAAGACGGGAATTTCAAGGATAACTTGTTCTTTGAGATTTTTGACAAGATCGAAAATGTTTTTGAAACAATATTCATTGTTGCAAATATAGGCATTTGAAAGCTTGTAATTGTTTTGAAGCTTAAATCTAGTAGCCCTAGTCATTTTGTCTTTTATTTTTTTGAAATATTTTGAAGGAATTACACCTTCTTGGATGTAATTCATATCGGTATTGCTATATAGGAGAGTGGTGGAATGAGGTTTGAAATCTTTGAGTATAGGAATATACCATTCTAGAAAATCAATACGATTAATGACTGAAAGGAATGATTCATGATTTTTATTTTTTGAACTTAATTTAGGAGAAGATGGTGGAAATTGATTAGGAGGTTTTGAATATTCGAGCGAAGAGATTCGATTATCAAGATTTTGAATTTGAGAAACAAGGACTAAATTTGTTTCCTTAAGGAGATTTTAAGTTTGAATGTGATTT
Organism: Stenocereus thurberi; assembly: GCA_002740465.1. NCBI lineage: Eukaryota > Viridiplantae > Streptophyta > Magnoliopsida > Caryophyllales > Cactaceae > Stenocereus > Stenocereus thurberi. Next base: position 29,936 of record NCQT01062681.1, read on the forward strand.
CTAATTTCTTTACCTATTATGGGTTTAGAAAGATTTGACCTTTGTTCTTCATAGGGTTTTACTACTTGCTTTAGGCTAAAAGGTTGAATTCTTGATTTGATAATTTTATCATGGAATAATAAATCTTTAAGCTGGTGGAGGTATTGGGCTTTGATTTCTGGTTCTTCGATTCTCTTGCATGATATTGAAGAGGAGTTCTTTTTGATATTGATATTCAGTAATAACGTTACAATTGTTAGGACAAAGCATAATATTATCATCTGAGGAGATAGCACGACTGGAATTAAATGTTTGAATTTCATAAAAGCTTTCTTTAGAATCATCACAGATTAAAAGGAAAAGCATTATTTCTTGAAGTATTTTATATTCAAGCTTCATATTATTGATTTGACTATTATTTTGTTTTTTGTTTGAAAGATAGATTTGAGTAAGGAAGGGGATACTAAGAATATCTTTTTTCTTTATATGTTTGAATGAATTTTGAAAACAATATTATTTATTACAAATATTAGCTTTAGATAACTTGTATTTACTTTGAAATGGATTTTTACTAATATTAGGAAGTTGTTTTTTTGTTTCTTTGTAATATTGAGATGGAATTAATGAAATTGATATCTCCTTGATGCAGGTTTGGTATGCATCACTGTCAAGGAGAGTTATTACTTTCAAAGTATTTTGAGCTCTTAATATGATACAGATATACCAATTTTTAGGATTAATTTGATTGATAATTGTCACAGCTTTGTAGCTAGAATTTGATTTTCTTTGATTTACGCTTTGAGGAATATATAAGTATTTTGATAAAAAAGGGGTAACTTTGAATATTTTATTTTGAATTTTAGGATTGTTTACTCCTAATTTTTTCTTTTATTGGACATATGACATGTTTTGCCATATTTAAGATGTATCATTTTTTTAGATATTTTCATTTTGAATTTATCTTTTTGGGTTGTGAAGCAATTGGTTTTAAATTTCTTTTTACGATAATTGAAGCTTTTACTTATGGAAATTTTTTAGAATCATTTTTGATAATTTGAGCAAGATTTGATTTATCAAAAGAACTAAATTTTGGGATATGGACTCTTAGGTTAACTGTGATAGGATGATTCATAAATAGAAACACTTTGTTCTGGTGAGGTGGATTCCTCCAATCTATGGAAACCTTTTGGAGATAATTCGCTTTCTTTTCTATTGTTGTCTCTTGAATTTTCTGAAGGAATTGAAGGAGTTTCTTTAATGGGTACGTTAAATGGGTTGAATAAAAGAGGAGAATTGGTTGGAGGAATTTCTTCAACTTTGATGCATTTTAATGAACAATAATTAGAATTTTCATCTAACTAGGCCTTATTGAAATTATCTTTAGTAGTTTGAGAAGGATTTGAATTATTTGATAAGCTAGATTATTAATCTAAACTTTCAGGTTAAATACTGCAGGATGGACTATTCGTGCAGAGTACTTCTTTTGAAGGAGTATTTTTGAAAGTATTTTGAATTTCTTGCGTTGGAGAAGAAGATGAGGGTTGAATGGAAATTGAAGGATGAATGGAAACAGTTGTTTCCTTTGTGAGAAGATTATGCCATGATTTTCGTTTAGTAGCACAATGGTGTTTATTGTAATTAGGAATAGATATTCGATGGTTTGAAAGAAAGCCTTTTAGCTAATCAA
>NCQT01062732.1:9581-20700 GCA_002740465.1 Stenocereus thurberi
GAATAGTTATATCTTTTTCATGTTGGAGGAGGCTCTTTTTATAGGCTCTTTTAATGCTTCTTCCATCTATTCATTGCCTGAGCTAGTGTCGTTGCCTATTTCTATGATGTTTTGGCTCTTTTATGCAACTACCATCTCCCTTTTCTTTCATGCAGTATTAGTTTTTTTTTTTGTCTTTTGATCCTTTTTCTTCTCTGAGTCGTGCTTGGAAGATCTACTTCTCTTGGTTTTGTTTATTTTAGGACTTTCTTTTGGTGTTAATCCTCTTTGCTACTAGTTTTTCATTCAAAGATTTTTTTTTTTTTCCAGGTATAGTATGATTCTTCTCAGGATGCACCACTTCTTCTTGAGTTACATGAAAATTAGATGGACCAAGAGAAGAAAGGATATAGTAGAGGAAGGATTTTGTGTATGCAGTGCTTGTGTCTCCCTATTGCAAAGAAAATAATAACATATATGTGTGATCAACACCAACCCTAACCCTAGCATCTAGCAGAAGTAGGCGATTGCAATAATACTAAAAGTAATTACAATAATTTTCATAATACTTTGCTCAAGTTAGAGCATGAATATTAACAATGCCCAACTTGCTCTATAAGAATTGAAATTGATCCTTTCCCAAAGCTTATGTGAATATGTATCCCATTTGATATTTGGAGGGAGTATAAGCAGTTTCCATTTCTCATGAAACTCGACGTTCTCGAATAAAATTAAATTTTGCCCTTTCATGGAAGGCTTGATTTTTAGCAATATGCAAAGCTATCTAGTTGTCACAATTGAGTATCATTGGAGCATGAGCAAAGACCATTAGGGAAGTAAAAAATGATTCAATCCAAATTAGCTCACTGGTCACATTTGCTATCGCATTGAAGAGCAAGGAACAGCGCTTTGCTTCTTAGTCTTCCAAGGTGTAGGTCATCCACCAAGTGTAACACAGTATCCCATCAATGTTCTCCTGGTAATTAAGCGGGCGCCCCTGTTAGGGTCAAAATAAGCATAAAACTGAAAATCAGAGGACTCTTCAACAATGTCCCTTGACCAGGATTTCCTTTAAGGTACGTAAGCATGTGTCGCGCGCATCTGTACGTTCTTTTTGTTCTATATAAACTGAGATAAGACATGAACTACATAAAACAGTTCTGATTGTGTGATAGCAATAAAATAGTTTTGATTGTGTGATGGCAAGAACAATAATCCTCCCAACCGAGCACCTATACCAAATCAGTTGATCTACTAGCTTGCTTGTTGACAAAGCTAGTTTATGATTGGTTTCCATCGGAAACTCCACAAGCTTCGAACCCAAAAGATCAGTCTTCTATTATCTTTGGTGCACACTTTAGGTGACATAAATACACCGCTTGCTGATTTTTGGCAACCTCTATTCCTAATAAATACTTCAGTGGCCCCAAATCTTTGTTATGGAAACATTGATCTAAGTAAGTTTTAAACTTACTACATTCGTGAGAATTATTTCTAGCAAGAACCAAATCATCAACATATACTAACAAGGCCATGGACACATCTCCCTTTTTATCAGTAGAAAGAGAGTAATCTGTGTATAATTGTACAAACCCATGCTCAATCAATTTAGAGGAAAGTTTAGCAAACTACTGTAATGGCCCCTACTTAAGTCCTGCAAGAGATTTGTGCAATCTATAAGCATTTATATGATTTGATGATCTAAATCCTGGAGGCATAGTCATGTATGCTTCTTCATCTAAATCTCCATGAAGAAAAGCATTGTTCTCATCCAATTGATGCAACTCCTCGTCTCTTATGGTAGCAACAGTGAGAAAACATCCCACACTTACTATCTTAGCCACAAGAGAAAATGCCTTATGATAGTGGAATCCTTCAATCTGTTCATCTTCTCTAATCACAAGTCTTGTGTTGAAATGCTTGATTGACCCATCTGAGTTGTATTTCACCTTGTATACCCATTTGCGATTTTTTGAGTTTCTTTCATGTCGGTAATTCTTTAATAGTTCAAGTTTTGTTAAGCTCAAAAGGTTCAATTTCCTTTGCCATGGCCTCTCTCCATTTCAAATCCTTTACTGCTTCATGAAAATACATGGGCTCCACAATGTCGTAGTAGCAACAAGATAATTTTTTAGTATATAGATAAATCATTGTAAATAACATAAGTAGTTATGGGATAAGGATTACCTAAGGAGACCATATGAACTGGGGTTGAGAGGGAGTCTTTTAGAGAAACACTATAGCAAAAATAATCTTGCAAGTGAATTAGAGATTTTTTGCTTCGTTGACTACGACCTATTTGATGCAAATCTTCATGTAGCTCTCTCTCCCTATTTGTGGCATCTTTATAGGCTAATGACCAGCTTTGATTGCAACTCTCCGCCTGTCTATAACATCACCGTGGGCTAATAGCCTAACATCAGTTTCATCTCCTTCACTCACAGTTTCCTTGCTTTGGTCCTTAGTCTCTTCCTAGCTCAGTCCATTATCATGTTGTGCCTGTTCTTGCACATTCACCTCGGTGCTGTCTTTAGGATGATCAAATATTACAATCCCATCTTCTTCATATGCATTAGTCATCACCCAATTATGGTCCACTTTTTTGCCGCCTTTCTTACCAACTTCATAATAGGGAAATTTTTCCTAATGAAAAATTATATCCCTAGTAACCCAATTTTGTTTTCTGAAAAGGACATCTCAGAAAAATAGACATCTTACTTCTTGATCGAAACTTATCCTTTTTGCCTTTGAAGGATACCTATAGCATGAACACTAAAAACTCTAATAACATCATAAGAAGGGGTTTCTTTAAGAAGTGTCTCATATGGGGTTTTACCTTTCAAAACAGAAGTGGATGTTCTATTAATTAGATAGGCTACAGTCAAGACACACTCCCCCCATTGATCAATAGGTAAGTTAACCTAAAAATGAAAAGCTCTTCTCACATTTAATATATGGTGATGCCTTTCTCTCCACTCTAACGCTTTGTTGTGGTGCATCTATACAACTAGCTTGAAGAAGTATTCTTTATTCACTATAAAATGTCTTCATTGGCCGATAAGTATATTCATTTCCATTGTCACTCTGAATTAGCTTTATATTAGTCTTAAATTGAGTTTTGACAATCATGCAAAAAATTCTTTGACAATTGGCCCCCCTTTTCTCCTTCATAATATACACCCAAATAGCTTCAGTGGCATCATCAACCAGACTAAGAAAATAATGAACTCTACAAAAAGTCCCACCTTAATAAGCCCTCCAAATATCACAATGAATTAAATCAAAACATTTAATAGCTTAATTTTCACTAATTATAAATGACATATGATTTGTTTTGCTCTAAAGCATACATCATAAACGTCATCTTTATGACTATGATTCTATAACTCCTAAGGTGCTTTTGGAAAGAAAAGACATGACTTGATTTGAGGCATGCCCTAGCCTGTGATGCCAAATATCACAAGCGATAACCTTGCTAACTTGAACTCTTTGTGAATCTTCATCTTTGAGACAAAATATCCATCTTCTTGGCTAACTTACTCCAACCGGGCTCCTTATAGTCTGGTCCTGTATCACACATAACTAAGTATGAATGCTACTATGCGTAATAAATCATTTATCAATTCCACAATGGGAATTAAATTGCAATTTAATTCGGGTAAATATAAAACATCATAAAGAGTCAAACTTAAGTTAATCTCACCATCCCTAAGAGCATAACTCGCATTCCCATTAGCCATACCAACTGTAATTGGTTCTATGCTGTAAATATTAATCAAGCAACTGAAATTTCCTATCATGTGATACGAAGCTCTTGTGTCCAAGAGCAATTTATTCTTAGGGGGTGTTTAGTTTGAAGAAGTGGAATGGAACTTGACACCTTTAGGTGTCAAGTTACTAATCTTAGTGTTTACTATGAAATTGTTGGGTAAGGAACTTAAAACCTAGAGGTACTAAGCCCTCCCTCCCCAAAACTAGGGGATTAGAACCTGCCGACTTCCAAGGGGATCACTTACTCATCCCTTAAGAATCAACATATATTTTCAGTAAAAAGGAAAATCAAGGCCATCACACAAAATTTGCATCTCAATTATTTAATCCATTAGTTCACCATTTCTTTGGCATTCCAGATTTAATTTCTTAGGTTGCAAATGATTTCTAATTATGAATAATTTTTTAGGTTAAAAACAATTTGTCACCAAATACAAAAGTAATCTCTTAAATTATAAATAAAAATTATTAAATGCTCAAAAGAAATTTAGAAGTGCAAAAATCAATAATTTGATAAAAATACAATACTAATCACAATTTACTAGGTAGTAAGGTATCAAACTTTGTTTTGTACAAAAATAAAAATTAAGTTCAAAAAATAATACCAATAATAGTATAAAACAGTTTTAAAATAAAAACAAGTTTTATGCCATTCCATAACTACCAACTAAACAGTAAGGATTGGAACATGATTCCATTGTAGTTCTCTACTAAACAACTGAAAAAGGATTCAAGTTCTGTACTCAATCCCCAAGGTATCATTCCCTAATTCAATTCCATTCTAGCTTTTCATACCAAACAACCCCTTAGTTGACAACTTTTCATAACCCCTTTAGAGCCCCAATGAGACTCAAAAGCTTTTATGTCTACTTGAGTGTAAGGTAGGGAATGTTAGGGCGAGCTTCTATTTCTGCATGTGATGTGGCATCGACAGTAACATCGGCAACATGCACCATCTCTCGGCCTGGAGCGTCATCTCGTCCTCTGCCATGTCTGCTTCAGCAACCTCAACCACCTCGAGTTCTATTGCGTGTTAACCTCCATGCGTGTTCCTTCTAGTTAGGTAGCTGATTATCTCAAAACAACTAGCTTGCCTATGCCTTACTTTCCGACAATGTTTTCATACAACTTTCTCACCCCCTGATTGTGTTGTCCTGCTTAGATACGAGATAGCAAAGGTTCACATTATATCAACACCTTCTTGTGGTTTTCCTCCTGCTGAACATATTGAAGATCTTGTTAAGAGAGGGTAGAGTGTCAAGACCTAGCATTTGACTTCTAATTGTTGAAAACAACTTATCTTCAAGACCCATCAAAAACTTATGGATTTTATCTTCCTCCATCATCTTAGCTATCTATTTAGTTGCATCGCAAATGCAGGTTGGAAACTTTACATAATTTCCAAGCTTATTCCATTACCCAATTAATTTGGAGAAGAATTTAACCACCTTTTGATTTCTTCTTTACAGGAGGCTATCTAGGCCTTTAACTAAAGTATGCACACAACATTCAGCATTGAATATTTCTTTTGAAGATCTTCACACATCTGTTGAGCTGAATCGGTATAAGCAATGCTGGTATGGAGCTTCGAATCAATGACAATAAAAATCCATGAACAAATCAATGGAATTTGCCACATCCGACCTGTTGGCTTCTGCTGAAAAACTCTATTTGTGACATCATGTCTCTTTACGTTGCCTTTAATAAATCTAAGTTTATTTTGGGATCGTAGCACCATTTTGAAAGATTTCTCCTAAAGATCATAGTTCTTACCATTGAGCTTGAGTGGGGCTATTATGGCTCTAGTACCTTCTGAAGGAAGCAAGTAATAAGGGGATTCGCTATCTATAATAAATTCTTTTCGTTCATCTTTTGGCTCCAGTACCGTAGAATTTAGTCATGTTGCTCTGATACCATAAAAACTTAGATTGAGAAAGAGAAAAAGGGTACGATAGAGGAAGGGTTTTATGTATCTATTGCTTCAGTCACCTTAATACAAAGAGAACATTACCATATATACATGATCATAACTAACCCTGACCCTAGCTTTCAACATAAGTAGTCAATTACAATAATAATTACAATAACACTAAAAATAGTTACAAAAATTTTGGCAATATTTTAAAATTCTCAATGCCAAAAATTAGACATTAACCTGTTTGGAGGTCCAGTAGAGTAATCTTTAATTCGAGTCTAAAAGAAAAACAAAGTAAGGAAAACAAAATGCTAATCGAGTCCAAATAGCCCAAATAGACCCAAACTGACAGTTTTTGACGTCTTGTTAAGATCCACTCTAAGGAGTATAAAATTATTCAGTTTAAGCATTAATGCTTTTCATTAAATAAGCTTTCTAAAAACATATTTGATTTGGATTTTATGTTCAGTTTTAAAAACCTTTTTACTTGCAAGTGCACAAGGTTAATTGTAGACTAGCGAGTATAGAGGTGTCAATCCCACGAGGAATAATATTGATATTTAAATTCAACTCTTCCAATTATAAAGAATACGTTGAATGAGGAGTGTAATTATCAATATGATTAAAGAAGCAAAAAGAAGAGTAAAAGTGTCAAGTAGAGAGAATTCAGATGAAAGAATGTTCTAGGATTTTGGATTTCGCCTTTGATGCAAATATTGAATTGCTAATCCAAATGGGGATTTGATTTGTCTCTTTTGTGCAACCTAAGCTGCAAGTATTAAGTTATGAATTGAAAAGATGAATTATAATTATCAAATAAAATTATTTATCTAGTGTTTTAGCATTAATTATTATTTCTAGATATAACTCATCTAATTTCTAGCATAAATTATTCAATTTTAACAATTATAATTTTAAGTCTATTTGCATAATGTCATATTGGCCTACAAGGTATAATATTCAATTGAGATAGCAAATCAAACTATTGTAATCAACATGATTAAACAATAGTATTAGAATGCATAAGTAGGTTAAGATCAAATTTACATTCAAAATTATGCAATCAAAGAGACAAAAATTACCCCAAAAGAAATTAGCAAAACTAATATTATTATCAAGGATCCATCCTAATCCTAGAAATGAGTAGCTTAGCTAATCATAGTCAGTGAAAACACCATAATAATTGGTATATTTCACTACCTAGGTCCAAACTTTCGTACTCAATTACAAACTAACGAAGTAAATACTTTCAAATTTGACTCATGAGATGAGAAGAGAAGAGAAAAACAGCTAACAAAGCTTATTTTCTTCCAAACCCCTCAACCCAAATAGTTTTGTCTTACAAAATACTCTCAACTCTCTAAAGAAAATAGAAGATGGAAGGTAGAATGCTTGGATGAATGGATGAGTGAGTGGATGAATGAATGCGTGTGTGGATGCTCCAACCCATGACCCATATTTATAGTGCAAAATCAACCCCTCTTGATGTCCAAAAAACTAAAGAAAATTAATTTCAATTAATTAGTGGTTGTTGCAATGCATAAGAGAAGACTAGTCTTAAGTTAACAATTAAGTTTTGATTAATTGCATTTGACTTGGTTAACAATTAGCCATGTGGAAAATAAGAAAAGGAGTGGGCTACTGAGAGTTGACTGCTGGGCTTCGGTTGGGCCATCTGATGGGCCGCACGAACTGGTGAGAGAGAGGGACTGTGAGGGAGATGGGCAGAGCTGGCGAGTTGAGCATTATCTCGCTGGGCCATAGTGCAGGCCCGCACGCATGGGGGAAAGAGAGAGTGAAAGCTGGAGAGAGAAGGAGAGTGAGGGAAGGGAGGTGGACCGGCTAAGCCATCTGATGGGCCGCGGAGCTTAGGCCCACCGGCTGGCCTTGTTCTGCTTCCTTTCCTCTTTTGGGCTCTTGACCTTGGTCCTGGAGTTTGGCTTTCATGAAAACTCGGACAAATTTGAATCAGCTTAATCAACTTCGTAACCAAATTTTTTATTTTATTTTTACCTGAAAATCATATAAAATATGCATTATTCTCTCATAAAATATATTTCAAAGTCCCAAAAGTAGGTAAAATGAAGAGTAAAAATTCATATAAATATGAACTATCAACTCTCCCACACCAAAACTTTGCTAGTCCTCGAGCAAAGAATATCATTAATGCATATATTCATTTAAACCATCAAGAAGAATAAGATCAAGGAAGAAAATTAAGTGATCCAACTATGAATGCCCACTTCACATCACATATTTCAATTTACTACCAACCCACAACTCATTTTCAAACACTTCTAACTCCAACTAAGTCAATAGGCCAAAATTCAAGCAAATTAAGTGCATAATGACACCATGTAGTAAATCGTAAGCATAAAACTTCACCCCACATAACAAAAATTAGAAGAGCATCTTTAAAATCAAATCCCCAATGCCAAGTCACCTTATCAACCCCTTTTTTTATTTTTCTCCTTTTTTTTTGAGACTTTGAATTTTTCAAAAGTTACTTGATTCCATGTGCTTTCTTGAGTGGATAAAGATATAAGTAAAGATGNNNCGCAGAAAAACACTTAGTACATATTCAGGCGATTAAAGATGTGGATAAAGATAGAACCTGAACATTGGTGCCGGAATAAGAACTTGATTAATTCAATTTATTTTAATTTATTAATTGAAAAGTCAAAGGAGAACTCAATGCTTATCAAATATTGGAGGTGAAATTGTAAATGGGGTTATATCTCAAACTCAAAATCGGCTACAGAGTGACATTAACAAAGCGAAAATCTTAGCCTTCAACTAGTCAAAGCTAGAAATAATCTCTAATGAGCATGGATCATATGAATCAAATCCATACAATAAGAGTAGAACATGCATAATCATAATACTCAAGCTCTTCCCAAAATCAAATTCACCCAAAGATTTTCAAGTTTAAATTTCCTCAAAATTTTCAATTGGCCTTCCCCCCACACCCAAACCTTACATTGTCCTCAATGGAGAAAACAATAGGAAAGAGGGAAATAGAGAAAAGAACAATACAACCTAACAACACAGGGAAATCATTTCCACATAGCCCGACAATCAAACTCTCAATTGTACCTTCACAACCACCACCAACCACAAAAGCCAAAAACCAAGTGAAGAATCACACCTAAAAACACAAGCACACCAAAAATAAAATAAAATAAAATAAAATAAAATAACTCAAACGTTCCTAAAAAGATTGGGTTACCTCCCAACAAGCGCTAAGTTTTATGTCTTCAGCCAGACAGAGTCCACCCACTAATCGTAGTAGACAAGGTCTACTATATTGATGGATTTAATCAAACCAGGGTCAATATCATGAGTCACAATAGGTTTCAAACATTGACCATTTACCATAAGAGCTCTACCATCTTGAGGATCCAAAATTTGAACTGCCCTAGAGGGAAACACTTGTTGGACAACAAAAAGACCATTCCATCTAGATCTCAACTTGCCAAGAAATAGCTTAAGTTTAGAGTTAAAAAGCCAAACGTTCTGATTAAGTTCAAAAGATTTATGAGAAATCATTTTATTATGAAAAGCTTTGGTTTTGGCTTTATAAATCTTAGCATTCTCATAGGCTTCATTACGCAATTCATCTAATTTATTTAATTCAAGCCTACGGTTAGAACCTGCTTGTTTCATATCAAAATTAAAAGTTTTAATAGTCCAAAAAGCACGGTGTTCTAATTCAACTGGCAAATGACAAGCCTTACCAAAAAGAAGCCGATAAGGAGACATCCCAATGGGAGTCTTAAAAGCGGTACGATAGGCCCAAAGAGCATCATGCAATCTCAAATACCAGTCTTTCCTATCGGGTCGAACCGTTTTCTCAAGTATAGACTTGATCTCACGATTAGACACCTCAGCTTGACCACTAGTATGAGGATGATAAGGAGTAGCTACTTTATGAGTCACAGAATACTATCTAAGCAAGCCCTCAAAAGATTGATGACAAAAATGACTACCTCCATCACTAATATGAGTTCTAGGGGTCCATATCGACAGAAAGTGCACTAATTCACAAACTTAACCACAACCTTGTGGTCATTGGTCCTAGTAGCCTGAGCTTCCACTTATTTTGACACATAATCAACAGCAACCAATATGCATACAAAGCCAAAAGATGGACCCATGAAATCAATGCCCCACACATCAAATATTTCAACAATCAGAATAGGAGAAAGGGGCATTATATCCCAATGGGGCAGGACACCCATACGTCGACAATGCTCACAAACATGACAGAATCGGTGAGCATCTCTAAACAGAGTAGGCCAGAAGAACCCATTTTGTAGGACTTTAGCAACTGTCCTATAACCTCCAAAGTGACCACCACAAGCATAAGAGTGACAAAAGGTAAGAATACTATGAAATTCACTCTCGGAGACACATCTACGTACCACTTGGTCAGGGCAATGTTTAAAAAGATAAGGGTCTTCCCAAGAGTAATATCTTACCTGTGAGAAGAACCTCTCTTTCTCTTGTCTGGACCAGTCAGGAGGAATCTTCCCAGTGGTAAGGTAGTTCACAATGTGAGCAAATCAAGGAAGAGGGGTATGTGACACAGTAAATAGTTGCTCATCAGAAAAGTGGCCAGAAAATCCAACTGAGTCATCAGTACACTAAGTAAGGATTCGAGATAAGTGATCTGCAACAGAGTTTTAAGAACCTTTCCTATCTTTTACTTCAATATCAAACTCTTGGAGCAACAAAATCCATCTAATGAGTCTTAGTTTAGTGTCATTCTTAGCCAACAAGTGTCTTAATGCAGCATGATCAGTAAACACAATCACTTTTGAACACAAAAGATATGGACGGAATTTATCAAGTGCAAATATAACAGCTAGCAACTCTTTCTCAGTAGTTGAATAATTCTTTTGAGCATCAGTAAGAGTTCTACTAGCATGGTAAATGACATGAGGCATTCTATTCACCATTTGACCCAAAACAGCCCCAATAGCAAAATCAGATGCATCACACATAATCTCAAATGGCAAAGAAAAATCAGGGGGCTGCACAATCAGGGATGACACCTCAAAAGCTTTCACATAAGACTCATCAATCACAAAAGGAGCCTCTTTAGAGAGGAGATTAGTAAGTGGGCGAGCCACTTTACTAAAATCCTTAATAAACCCCCTATAGAAATCAGCATGGCCAAGGAAAGATCTGACTTGCTTCACAGAAGAAGGCACACGCAGATTAGAAATCAAATCAACCTTGGCTTTATCAACCTCAATCCCTTTTTTAGACACTTTATGACCCAACACAATCCCTTCTTAGACCATGAAGTGACTTTTTTCCCAACTCAAAACGAGATTCACTTCTTCACATCTTTTTAGCACAGTGGATAAATTAGCAAGGCACACATCAAAGGAAGAACCAAAAACAGAGAAATCATCCATAAACACCTCCATGACATTATCAATATAA
>NCQT01062751.1:9967-20044 GCA_002740465.1 Stenocereus thurberi
AATCATTGAGTTTTGGTGTTAGTTATTGAAATTTGGATTTAGGGACATTCTACATTGTTAATTGACTTCCAATTTGGGCTCCATTATGAAAAAAAAAGAAAAAAATGAGACAAATAAGAAGTGCAAAACTTAACTTCGGTACCTCTATTTGGACTTGAATAAGTGCCTTGCACATCTAAATAAAACCACTAAATAATGGAGAAGCCCGAATATATGGGAAGTTATTCCTTCTGGAGTTCAAGACATAATAAGCCAAGAGTTACCCACCTGAGCGAAGGAGTATAAGGGGAAAAGTGGAATGAAAAGAAGAAAAGAAAAAAAATACCAAAAATAAAAGGAGTCATAACTCATAAGCCAAGTGAAGATGATCGTTTACTCAGTTTTAGCCTAGCATTAAGAGTCAATACACCTTGCACAAAGCACTAAGTTGTGTAAATCGTGTCACTGTGCTGTATGGGGCGAAAAATAAGAGCTGAGATGCATTTATAGCCTATATGTGTCTTGAATATATGTTTTCCTTGTATACAGCTAGTAGCTAGGTTGTTAGGGTGATAAATCGATCTAGATGTGTACATATTTTCTCCTTTGCCTTGTATATATGCTTTGTTTTGAAAAAAAAAAATCGAAAACATATTTCAATGATTTTGTGGGTATATCTTCTACAAACTCTCACGAGACCTCACTGATCCACTTGGGGGAACCAAGGGGTTTAAAGGGCTTGTTGCATACTCTAAATGCAACCGTGATTCCTACGAAAGTGAGGTAGGTTCTTAGGTTAGTTTCTATTTGTTTTGCTTGAGGATGAGCAAAAGATAGGTGTCGGGTATTTGTTGGACGCTAATTTATCATATTTTACATGCCTTTATCGCCTAATTTTAGCTCGTATAATAACACAATCATTGGGATTTTTACTTGTTTTATTTACTTTTGTAGGTAATAAGATCAATCGAGCAAACACCATGAAAAGGAGCAAAGATGTACAAGAAAAGCACGGTAATTCACAGGGTAAGAAGAATGACGGGCGTCGGGGGGCTGACAGTACCAACTGTCGCCACAACCTGTAGCTGGGTAGAAAGTCACGGCTGGTCGTCGCATGGCTAGCCCTTCGACGACCGTCACTCCCCTGGCTTGCTCTTCCTCCTTCTCGGCCCACCTTGATTCCTATTTAAAACTCGATTTAGGGACTTCTTAGGGGGTTCTTTTGGCGACTTTTAGGGTAGTTTTAAGTTAGGTTTTAACCAATAAAGAAAACCTCAATAGGAGGATTAGATTAGGAGATTAGATTGTGTTTTGGATTCAAGCTTGTAGATTTCAAGTTTATTCAATCAATCAAGCATAAGTTTCTCTTTTTCTCTCTTTCTTTATTTCATGTTTTTCTTGTTTCCTCTTGTTTTGATTATATTAGTTTAGAATATATTTAGCATAAATGTTTAGTTTTTATTATGATTTCATGTTTAGTCATCCATGTTAGTTTAGATTAATTCCTCCATCTTCATGTTTGTTGAGTTATTTGTGAGGTTAGGTTTAATTTGAGGTTTTGTGTGTTTTGTTAATGATTAGTTGTTAATTTTGGTTGGCTTAGATTGTGATTAGCCTCTTGATGGCTAATTAGTCTAGGATTAGCCTAACCACACCTAGCTTATGCTTAGAACAGAGTTTTGTCTCAGGCTCGCCAAGTGTTCAATGAGATGCTTGAGAGAGCTTTCATCTATATTTTTGGGCAACTTACTTATGTTAAGAAGTGAGGTCAATTAGCTAGTGTGGGAGAGGGACAGCTGGGGTTTGAGCATGAAAATAATCTCGATTCTAACTAGGTCCGAGGGTTGCTAATTTGGTAGCTTAATTAGGCTAACCCCATGAAATAGATGGTTAGACTAATTAGGCTAGCTCATGACCCTTGAGAAAGGGCTTGGGTGGTTTTCAATGGTGCTATCGACTATCTCCACTTTCCTAAATAAGTTGGATAGGTTAGAACTCATCTTGATTAGTTGGTCTTTCAATTGATCAAATCATGACTCCAAGCCTCTTTTCTTATTTTTATTGGCTTAGTTTTGCTTGTCCTTCTTTTCCTTTCACTTGGCCTAGATCGAACACTTGAATAAATCGTGGCACTTGAAACCCAACTCCTTGTGGACAACACCTCGAGTACTTGATGATAAAACCTTGCGCTTAGGGTTATAAATTTTAAAACTGGAATTCTTCCTATCAGATATTCAGGGAAGGATTTGCAACCATGGTCAAAGCAGATCAGGACTTAGAAATCCTATAATGGATCTACTATATGTCATCCTAAACTAGATGGAAAGGAGAAGAAATCCAAGGAGATGAAAAAAGATGTTCTTCAGTACAAATGTTTACTTTAGATAATTAAGCTGTAGATGTAACATATTTATTTTCATTATAGCACATCATCATTGATTATCGTCAACTTGAGCTCTTTGAATTTTTAGACCTATCTAGAGAAAGCCCCAACAGATTTATCAAAGGCCTTCAAGACGGTAATGGACATTGAAGCAGAAAGGTATACATGGATGAAATTGGATGAAGCACCATTGGTAAGTTACATAGCACTTGTGAACTGTTTTCATATTTTAACTTCCTCTTCTAGTTCTTTGATTGGACCAAATTTGGCACCGAAGTTTCTTCTTCTAGTTTGCTACCTCTCCCAGTCTTCCCCTCCTAGTGAATTGTCTGATATTTTAACTTCCTCTTCTTTGCCCTAAAGTTTAAAATGAAGCCATGAAATTTATGCCTGAGGACTTTACCACATTTAAGAATTTGTTGGTGCTTAATCAGCCATAGACACACCATGACAACCCTCCCTGCTATGCTACTCTCTCACTGCCTCCCAATTACCTTTGAAATATAAAGTGAACAATACACACAAACTCAATAAACCAGCCCGAAATCAACGATGAATAAAACTGCAGTCTAATTGTGAACAGCCATCAACACTGAATGAACCAACTAAATACTCACTGTCAACATCTTTAATATTCTGATGAACCAATTGCACTTTGTTGGACACCTTACTTTATCATCAACATCCACTTACCTTATAGAGAATCGCATTCAATCTAGATTGAAGTCCTAAAGTGAACAACGTTGAGAGAAATGGTGAACAAGTTGAGTTTGCTAAGCCTTTCATCTTCTCTTTTAACTTTGTTCACTATGAAGCTTTATTTAGTTCATTGTTGATCCCATTACTATTCGCCATGACCTTAAGACTTATGGCATGATTCTTATGACATAATTATAAAACCATATCCCTAACATGTAGATGCATAACTTCATGATTTTTATGTGGCAAGTACGTCTTATTCCTAATTCCTAGAGAAAATCATATTTTTAGTCCTCTGTTATGACTTTGTGGCCAGGAATCCTTGACAATCCCTTACCAGGGGAAAATCCTACATCAAAATATCACAATTGTGCAATGGCAATGGTACATATTCTTTATTAACACTAACCTTAACACCAAAACAATAATTTTATTCATCAATAACTCCGCATATCCCTCACAAACCAGTTTGTTCTCAAGCTATTTAGTGAATGGAAGCTATAAAATAGGGCCTAACTTGAAGAAATTTAGCCTAGTGTTTTGGAGTCTATCTTGGCAAGATGACACAAGCGTTCATGATTGTGGAATTTGCGTCGTATGCCATGTGGAGACATTACATGGAGGCAATGTCGAGAACTGGAGACATGGTTTTGAATTTAACAAGGTAACTTGTATATTTCATGGTAGCATATAGAAGCTTTCGAATTCAAAGATATCAAATGCAATGGTCCAAAATAAGTGAAATCTCCACATCATGATCAAATTGGTTAAAATTTTTATTCTTAAACTGCTAGAATAGGAATAGTCACAGGAGTCAAAATTTTACTTAAGTAAATTGCAAAGTTGTTCATGGGTCTTGTAGTGTGGGTTTTGTGATGGGAATGGCTACTGGAAAGTTGGGTTAGCCTTGGTTACAACTTAGATGTGGGCTTGGGTTCCCAGCTATTAATTATTATCATGCCCTATGTTGCATTATGATTTTGCGACAATGATAGGGGCTATTTTGAATTTAATGGTCATACCTTGCTATTTACAGGCCATTTCATCTGAATTTAGTATAATTTCAAATGGTCCATTGTTGATCTCTCTTTCTCTTCCTAGTACAGCTCATTGTGCTGATTGCTTACCTTTTCGATAATTTCTTATATTTTTTTAGTTTGTGTAGACTATAGTTTTTGACTGTGTAGTTGTCTATTTATATGGGTGAAAGTTGCACGACTTTGACAAAAATGTTGAAATGTTTATGAGTTTTATGGTCTGTGTAATATGGTAGTGGAAACAAAAAGAGCAATTTTAGAATTGCATTACCATTATGCTTTACAGTACTTTACAAAATAAAACTTGGTTGGCATTAGTCTGAGTTATGCCTCAGACTTGGGCTGGTGTGGTGATTGGCCATCCCCAATGTGATTTATAAGACGTGAGGTTGAGAATGTTTAGGTATATGGATTTGATTGTCAGACCTACATACTTCCATAATCTCTTGTCTAATTTCGGTCTAGTTTCTGACGTCTTTATTATTAATTAGCATGTCCACATAATTCTAGGTGGTTTAGATGATGAAGCCTTTGAAATGTTAGCTAAGCCTAAGAAGTGGAGATTGCATCATCATCTGCACAATTAAATTGACAAAATTCTACTTTTGGATCATGGTCGTTTTTCAATGCTATAGATTTGCTCCGTGGCATGGTGTGATAATGTGATTGCTTCCACAATGCACTTCTCTTTCTTTTTAATTGCATCTCGCCTTCTCACCAGTTCTCTAAACGACATATTATGCATTTTGAAATTTTGGTGATTATATTCCATACATATGCCCAAACTGTAGGAAGCATTTTTCCGATATTTACGTTCAAGATATGTAGTAATGATAGTAGAAAGTAAACTCAATAAGCTACAGGTCTAAACATTAGAAGCAGCAAAAAGAGAGTTCCCGCAAAGAGAAATGGTACAACAAAACCTCCAGCGGTAGTAATACTCTACTATTAGATCATATATCATAGTTTAAAAGCTTGGTGTGTAGAGGACACAATGTTCATGATGTACAACTATAGAGGGTAAAAATTTAACGACAAATCGATTGGTGCCACATGTCAAAAAATTAACCAATCACAAATGGCCTAGGTTGACTTTGGTGGATCCGCTTGATCAAAATTAAATGTGCTTAAAATTCAACCAATAAAAAGCTGTTAGGTGTCGTCGATAACGTAGAAATTAGTAATTATTTTCTTTATTTAAAACTAATGACATAATTACTAGGCCTAGGCCCAAAGTCCATCTCTAACCCTAGCTACTAGAGGCTATAAATAGGGGTCCTTCCCCCCATTTGGGAGGCGACATTGCAGAATTCAGAAGCTCAGACTACAAGCAGCATCCAGCTACCAAGTGAGAAGGACCAAAATCTGCAAATCAAGATCAAGAACAATTTCAGAGTTCTTCAGCTGATTACATCAACCATGATCAAGTATCACACCCTCAGAAGACTCAAGTTACTAGGAAATTAAATCATAGAACTGTTTCATTGTATTTTATTCATAGATTGTAACCATACATACAATATTAACACAAAATTAAATTGTTTTCTTAATTTCTCATCTAATTTATTTTAGGTGCAAAATTTGTGTTTATAAATTTTTAGCACGCTCGGTGGGACATCTATGCTCCTCACCTCTTTCTCCAAAGTACAAACTCTGTATTCCTTCGAAGATAACATGGCCCCCAAGAACGCCATCTCTCAATCCTCAAAGAAAGGTATTCGATCCACATCTCAGGGTTCAACAACTAATACCACTACATCTGGTGCTGTCATAGCTAGAAGTATGTAAAAGACTACTGCTGCAATTGCTGTAGACCAATTAATTGTGATTCTATCATCGCGCCCACGTAAGATCCAAAACCTTGGCTCCAGGGTGTTTGATGGAGTCAACCAAATCGCTTAAAATGCTTTGAAGCAAAAATCTATTGCTGGCTTCAACATGCCATAAACAATTCCGCGTGGGATGAATGAACTCCAAACTCACACCAATCTTGCTTTCCAGCCCTTCGCCCTTAAAGAGGATGGCTATTTAAGTAGTGATTCCTCTTTGGCATCGTCAAAGAGATCATTTTCCTCACATGCTAAAGGTGAATTCTTTGATACTGTCATCATGCCAGTTATGGTGGCAGAAGCTGCTAACTTTGAAGAACAACTAGTGAGCATGAAGGCCGCCCTAGATAGGCTCTCCAAAGAAAGTACAGAAAAGGACGCTCAAATCAAGGGTCAAAATGATTAGATTGCTGATTTGAAGAAGAAGCTGGAAAAGAAGTTCTCTGAAGCTTCCAACAAAAGTTCCGGTGTTGAAGATTTTGATAAAGAGTCCAACCATCGTGAAGAATCAGACGATGAGTGCAAGGCAAAGAAGGATCGCTCTTTAGGCTCGATGTTTGTTAAGCATATTCAAAGCTTAATAGCAAATGCGGTCAAGGTTCAGTTGGGATGAGGGTCTTACATGACTCACTTGTACACAAACCCTTATAGGAAGAGGATTGATGCTCTTTGTATGCCCCGCGGTTATTAGCCTCCCAAATTCAACCAGTTTGACGGTAATCGCAGCTTTAAATAGCAAATTGCCCATACATTGAGACGTGCAACAATGTTGGTACAGAGGGAGACCAACTGGTGAAGCAGTTTGTCCAGAATCTAAAAAGGATTGCGTTTGATTGGCACACGAACTTGGAGTGGGAGTCCATTGATAGCTGGGAACAATTGGAGCTGGAATTCCTAAATCGGTTATACAGTACTCAACGCGTTGTTAGTGTGACATAGCTAACAAATAGTAGACAATGGACGGATGAGCCAGTTCTTGATCACATTAATTGTTGAAGGTCTCTCAGTCTTGAGTGCAAGGTCTATTTATCAGAAGCTTCGGCTATTGAAATGTGTGCTCAGGGCATAGAGTGGGATTTACTCTACATCTTGTAGATAAGTAAAGCAAGATCCTTCCAGGAATTAGCGACAAAGAAGAATGATATGGAGATGACAAAAGCAAGTTACCATGGCAAATATTCTTCCTCATCCATTACAAAAAAGGACAAAGGTGAATTCAAGAAAAATCCCAAGTCCTCAAACAAAGAATCCCTGATTGTTTCAACTGGGGAGCCAGTTCGAAACTTCGGAAAGCCCAAGTATGAAAACAAGAAAGATGGGTTCTCCAAGGATACTGAAAACAAGTGCCCTATATTAAAGGAACTGCAGAAGAAGAAATATTCATTCCCTGACTTAGACTTGTCAGGAATGCTTAATGATCTCCTTGAAAAGGGGGTTATCAAACTTCTAGAGTCAAAACGTCCCGAAGAAGCTGGAAGGGTTACCGACCCAAAATATTGTCGGTATGATAGGGTTATTAGTCACCCTCTTGAGAAATGTATTACGTTCGAGGACCGCATTATGTAACTTGCCAAGGATAGGAAAATAATTTTGGATTTCGATGATACTATCGAGACAAATCATATTTCCAGTCAACTGGAGCGTTCTTTATCGCTAGGGCAGTAAAACATACTCGACTTCATGGTAGAGTAAACACCGAATTGATTTCCTCATGAGGAGAGAAATTAATTACAATTTAATTCTAAAATTTGAAGCCAGTTGTAGTTCCAATTGAATCCCAAGAGCCTTTGACAAAGACCTATCTTTTGTGGATATCCCTGATAGAGCTAACGATAATGAAGAAGGATGAACTCTTCTCACCCACTGGAGGCCAAGGAAGCAAAATCAAGTTTAGGGGTGGCAATGGGGCGGGTACGGGGCGGGTTTAGCCATACCCTCACCCATACCCATTTTCAAAATTAATACCCATATCCATCCCCATACCTATACCCATCGGGTGTTGCAAAGCTATACTCATATCCATACCCGCTGGGTATAGCGGGTATGCAGGTTTTATTTGGGTACCTATAGACAAAAAAGAATGAAACCCATTTTGTACTCATATTTGACATCAAATAGCCAACATGTCACATTAACACCAAACTTCTAATAATATATCATATCACATTGAATACAACTAAAAGTTCATCAATTAAAGCAATAAATTAGCACTTGTCAGTTATAGTTTCTAACAAAATGTCTCACTGAAGTCTTATATACCATATAACTCAAAACAACAAGCAAAATATTAAAGTATAAGTAACAAATTAGAACTTTAAACACATGAGCACAAGTTTTATATGGGGTGGACATGGGACAGGTATGGGGCAGGGATTGATAAAATGGGTATGGGATGAGTACGGGGTGGGTAGGACCTATACCCACAGCCATACCCATATGTATACCTGTTTTAGCAATAGCCGCCGCACACCCATTTTTTCCATTTTCATCACCCATACCCATACCCAAATTGGGGCAGTTTTGCGAGTTCAGTGGCCACTTTTCCATCGTAGAAAGAGACAAGGTAGAAAAAAGAGCCCTCGTCATTCAAAAGGAAAGAAGAAGTCCAAGAACATCAAAAGGCATGAAATTCTGCCTATTGACCTACTTTAGCAAGAGCAGCTTATTCCTATCACACTTGAGGAATTCTTCCCAATAGGCTTCTTTGAGAAAGTCATAGTCAACATGACCTCATGTTCCAAGCTTGAAGAAGAGGATGACAAAGGAGCTGACAGACAAGACAAGTCTCCAAGAGTAGCTGACAAGACCTTAACTATTCCAGAGGCTTTGCTAACTCACACGGACTGGCGATAAATCTTTTGTTTACCTAATGAGATGCCGCAACATATTGTTGCTGCCTTACAACACCCAGAACTTTACGCTGACAAAGTTAAAGATGTGGGAGTATTGATAGAAAACCCTCTTCAGTGTACCTCTTACAACACCGCAGTCAGTTTCACTGACAACAACTTATTATTGGGATCCAAGCCTCACAATCATCCTTTATTCATGATTGGCTGCATTAGGGAGTAGAAAGCTAAGGCATTCTTATAGATGGAGGGTTAGCCATCAACATCATGCCCAAGTCTATAATGAATGACCTAGGCATCACAGTGAAAGAACTTTCTAAGAGTTGAACAATGATTTAAGGGTTCAACCTTAAGGGCTAGCGTGCAATCAGCATGATCCGCATTGACCTAATAATGGGAGACTTGTCAACATCCTCAATCTTCCATGTAATCGACACTAAGACTTCTTACAGGTTATTACTTGGGCGATCATGTCTTCATGAACATGGGATTGTAGCTTCCACCTTACACTAATGCCTTAAGTACTATTGACATGGAGCAAAGAAAATAAATCGGGATGTCAAGCTATTCACTACAGGTAAGTCTCCTTTTACAAACGCGAGGTTCTTTGAAGAAGGTGCTGCACCTAAGGAAACCATGCCGTCAACCATTTCATCCACAGGTAAATATGGTGCAAAGAATGCTCCTCAAGTAAGAAAAGATGATGCTCCTAAGTAACAACTTAAGAAACAAGCAAGTAAGTAGGGAAACACCACTTCTCTTGTTGAACAAGTTACTAAATCAGTTGCCGCTTCAACGGGATCAGTGCCACCAATCTTAAGGGACATACCTAGGTCTCGCCATAAGGAGGGCAAATCATTTTTTAGCGAGTGCACAAGGAGAAGCATCAAGTATGAAGCTGCTAAAAAGGATGATAGAGCTAGCATAACCATGGGAGTGTAACAGTTCCAACACTTAAGATGTGGCAGGCTAAGCCCCTTCTTTTCAGGGTTGTCGTTTGTTTTAAAGAAGGCAATAACTTGCCAAGTGCATGAACTAAGGATGGATTTGACCCTAACGCATACAAGCATGTGGAGAGGGCTGGTTATGACTTTCAAAATTTGGATACCCTAGAAAAGGTAGTCGAAGCCAAGCCTCAAGGTCTTATTAAAACTCAAAGAAAGATCTAAGAGTAGGGAGGTTCAATAGGTATCTCTAAAGTTGGACTTGGTTTGATGCCATCGTAACCAGTTAGAATATTTTGGCAGCGGAAGGATAAGAAGTTGGTGATTCAGCACATCTCAGCTGAAGAAGTATATGAG
>NCQT01062751.1:20051-31900 GCA_002740465.1 Stenocereus thurberi
ATGAGAATACTTTACCTAGCCTAAAGCCCCCTGTATTTGATAGGGTACAATCATCCACTTCGAAAAACGTCCATCAGTATTCACCGACATAACAAAAGAGAAAGATCACAAAATCTCTATTTTCAACATAATAAGAAATGATCCCTAGCAAAAGCCTTTAGTTTTTACCAGAATAAAAGCTTGTGAAAAGTCTTCAAACTCACAACTTCAATAGGAGAAACGTTCTTCATTTAGCTGCTTAAAAGTGGTAAATCAAGTTCAGAGCTCTATCCCTTCTTATATGAAGCATTTCTCCAGTTTGGTTGTTAAGATAGATGGTTCATTAAGGGTAAAAGGATATACTGTGGTCTTCACAGGTCAACAAAAAACTCTAAAGCTAATAGGGAGTCAGCGAAAAAAGAAGTTGTTTCTTTCAATCATGCTGCACTCCATAAATGTGATAACTCAGACTTAGAGATAGAGCTGGTGAAAACTCCTGAGACTTTCGAATATGGGGGGCAGGCTACAGTTGATGATTTGAAAGAATTAAATCTTGGAACCAACAAAGGGCCTCGCCCTATTTACGTAAGCTCATCACTTAAACCTAAAGATGAAAAGCATTACTTTGAACTTCTATCATAACACAAGGACGTGTTTGCCTGGAGCTATAAGGAAATGCTCGGGCTAGATCCAAAGGTCGCAGTCCGTTGCCTGTCCATCAAAAGGGGTGTTTCACCTAAAAAGCAACCTCAGCTATGTTTTCGCCCAAAGTTGGGAATAAAAATCAAAAAAGAGGTCAACAAACTCATAGAGGCAGGATTCATTTGTGAGTTTAAGTACCCAACATGGATCGTAAACATCGTGCCTGTTAGGAAGAAAAATGAGTAACTTCGTATTTGTGTGGACTTCTGGGATCTCAATAATGCTTGTCTAAAAGAGGATTTCCTATTGCTAGTCACAGAACCTATTATGGACTTAACTACAGGGCATGAAGCATTGTTATTCATGGATTGTACAGTAGGATACAATTAGACTTAGATGGTGCCATAAGATGAAGAGGCACAGCTCTCCACACTCCTAAAGCCACTTTTTGCTACAAGGTGCTAGCCTTCAGGCTTAAGAATGCAGGAGCAACTTACCAAAGGGCACTGTAAACAATTTTTGATGATATGTTCCATAAAATAGTCGAGTGCTATGTCGGTGATTTGGTGGTCAATTCTAAAAAAAGGGCAGACCACATACAAAATCTTCGTATGTTCTTTAAGTGATTACGAAGATGTCAATTGAAGATGAATCCACTCAGGTGTGTATTTGATGTAACCTTTGGAAATTTCTTGGGTTTTATCATTCATCATAGAGGGATTGAGATCGACCAATCCAAGATCAAGGCAACATGAGAGATGCCTGAGCCTAAGAATCTCAGGGAGCTTACTTTAAGGTCACTTGGTATATATCTGAAGATTCATCTCAAATCTTATAAGAAGTTTCCATCCTTTCAGCCACCTTATGAAAAAGGGTGCACCGTTTGAGTGGGATGAGTCGTATCGTATGACTTTCGAGAAAATAAAGGAGTATTTATCCCTTCTCTTGTGTTTGGGGCACCCATCCCTGACAAATCTTTCATACTATACATTGTAGCTCAGGAAAAATCCTTAGGAACATTATATGTACAAGAAAATGAGAAAGGAAAAGAAGTTGCCCTGTACTACTAAGGTCGTACGTTGGTTGGAGCTGAATTAAAGTATTCTTCCATCGAAAAGATCTGCTTGTTACTCATCTTTGCCATTCAGAAACTCAGACACTACATGCAGGCCTATATAGTACAAGTGGTCTCCAAAGCCGATCCCATTAAGTACATCTTGTCTAGGCCAACCTCAAATGGGTGACTGGCAAAATGGGTTCTAATCTTAAAGCAGTACGACCTTGTTTATGTACCACAAAGAGCGGCTAAAGGGCAAGCGTTGGAAAATTTCCTAGCAGATCATCCAATTCCTAATGATTGGGAGCTAAATGATGATTTGCTAGGGGAAGATGTGTCTTCATTGATATCCTCCCTCTATAAGAAATGTGTTTCGATGAGCAGCAAAACGCAATGGCACTGGCGTAGGAGTGGTTTTTGTCTCCCACCGAATAGCACAACCTCCCGCATTCGTTTGTGCTTACTCAATTATGCTCTAACAATATGGTAGAGTACCAAGCGCTTATCTTACGTCTTCAAATGGCTATCGAGATGGAGATTAGAGACCTTAACATATATGGTGACTTGTAGTTGGCCATCAATCAACTACTTGAGAGTACGAGGTTAAGAAAGAAGATATTATCCCGCATCACAAGCATGCGTTATAATTGTTGAACAAGTTGGACACAGTCAAGTTAGAACATGTGCCAAGGAGTACTAATAAGATGGCTGACACACTTGAAAGCGTTGTAGCCACTTTGGCACTGGGGGCAGAAGAAGGAATGACGATCCCAATATGTAGCTGCTAGGTTGTTCCACCTAATGGGGAAGACTCAGAGGAAGATGTCAACATGATATGTGTTCTTAAGATAGATGCAGAAGATTGGTGACAACCTATAATTTTGTACTTAGTGCACAAGAAACTTCCTAGTCACCCAAAGCGTAAGATGAAAATACAGCGAAGAGCTTTGCGCTTCCTTTACTACAACGGAATGCTCTATTGGTGCTCTTTTCTTGGCCTTTGGTCACGATGCTTGGATACGGAAGAAGCAAAGCAAGCAATGGTGGAAGCTCATTCAGGTGTATGTGGAGCACACCAACCAAGGCCTAGGCTACATGATTGCATTAAGAGGATAGGTTAATACTGGCCCACTATAGTGCAAGATTGCATAAATTATGCAAAGAAGTGTGATGTTTGCCAATTTCATGCCAACTTCATACATCAACCTCCAGATGCTTTCTGCCCAACGGTTGCATCTTGGCCTTTTGAGGCACAGAGGCTTGATGTCATTGGACCAATCATGCCTAAGTTATCGGCTGGTCACTTCTATATCTTGGCTGCCACTGATTACTTCTCTATATGGGTGGCCTGGCAGAAGCCTTTTACAAAACACTTTGCAACTTACTCAAAAAAATTTATCGCAAAGTCTACACGGGATTGGTATGAAAGACTAGGGGAGGCTCTTTGGGCATGCCAAACCACGTATAAGACACCAACATAGTCAACCCCCTTCGCTTTGGTTTATGAAGTTGAAGCCATTCTACCATTGTGAGCTCCAAATCCTGCCACTCCGTATCACCATATAGGAAGATTTGACGGAAGATGAAAATCACACTTTTTGCTTTGCTGAGCTGGAGGCCCTTGATGTGATAAGACTTGAGGCATAACAGAACCTAGAATGCTACCAAGCTCGTCTATTAAGGTCATTTCACAAAAAGGTTCGGCCGTGCTTATTCCAAGTTAGAGACTAGGTGTTGGTAGGGAGAAGACTGATCATTGTCTCTCACAAGTCTGGAAGCAAATTCACCACCAAGTGGGGCCCCTGTGTGGTTAGAGAAGTCTACATAAATGGAGCCTACAAGATAGTTGATCCTGATGGAGTGAGCGTATGACCCATATACGGCAAATTCTTAAAGCGCTATTATCCTTGAAATATGATGCTGTAAAGCTCCTAAGTAAGAGCCTAAACGGCTTGTTCTTTCAAGTTAAATTCATTTGTAATACTCCTGGCTTGTAAGAGTCTAAATTATGAACGGTAAAACAAAACAAACAAAAAATGTTAGGTCCTTAAACTATGTATGGCTTGATCCTTTAGAGTATTACATTCCCTTTAGATACATAGGCAACTTGGGCATATTTCCTAAGTACAGCCGTAAAAAAAAGGATGAATAAATTTTGTTCGTGCTCGTTGGTTTTGATTGCTTTCAATTGCTACATATTATCTCTTTATAAATTAAGAGATTCATCTTATTGCAAGATATTAGAGCCAATTCCAATAAAACTATACTAAGTCCAAAAAGAAATAACAAGTTGCATAGCGAAAAAAAATAATTTAGAATAAAGCCACCAGACATAGTTTAGGCATCCAGTGCGCCTAAAAGTTCTTGGGCATGTTTCTTTGCCACTTCAACTTGAGCCATTTCTTCAGCAATAACTTGAGGGGTAACATCCAAATTAGCACTCTCTCTCTTAAGAAGAGATACGCCATCTTTGGTTTTCTTTAGTGAAGCCTCAATCTCTACTAATTTGCCTTGTAACTCTAGCTCATTCACTCCTGCTTGTTCAAGATCAGCCTCTAGTAGCTTTCTTTGCTTATGAGCTTGGGCGACAGCAGTAGTTGCCTCATCAAACTATGCATCAACCTTTTTCACTGAAGCTCGTGCCTCCCCAAGTTTATCTAATAAGGTTGTTCGCTTGTTTAGCACATCTTCGGGAGGAGCCGGACCTTCTAATTGGGCTTTCAACTTCAGGTACTGCCTGAATTCGTTCAGATGTACCTTGATAGTATTCTTCAGCCCCGAATAATCTGCCTAGAAGGATGATAAGGTTTTATATATTTACTCAGCTTCCTAGCGGATGTTTATGATGTTGTTTTCTGTATATGGGATGGAGTTTTTCAACTGTTGCTGAAAACGCCGCTTCAAACTCAAGAGATCATTAAACACACTTGAAGTAATTCTACTGAGAAAGTAGGTTGAAGAAGACGAATTAGGCGACTGATAATGCTCTGCTTGTTTCACTGGTGATGACATTATGTTAATGGAATCATCTTCGGTTGACTTAGCAGCAAGCACAGTTAAGGTGGCTTCACGGTCTTTATCACCAAATGTAGCCTTAAGTGTATCTATGACTTAGGTAGTACACCCCTCCATTAAAAGGAGGATTACGTTAGCAAAAAAAGGGACAAAATAAAGGGGGAAACGGGGCAGGATAATAAGATACACCTCTCCCTTTGGTTTGCTCCTTGATTTCAATGAACTCGTCACACTATTAGACTTGTCCATGGAGCTAGGCAGCTTGATTACACTGTCTAGTTTGCTCTTTGAGCCTGACAAATTCTTTACCATGCTAATAGAGTTTCTGATACCTAAGCCTCTCAAGGCTTCAATCTTCTCTTTTCCAGGCGAGCAACTCCTACTTTTCTGAGGATATGCATATGCTGCCAATGAGAAACTTCGCCTCCTTCTTTTCTAAGCTCAGCCAGCGCTAACTTGAAAAAACTAGGAAAAGTTGTCCTGAGCCCTCTATTTCTGCCTATTTCCTTCTCTTCCTTTTTCTACTTGTTTCTCTCTACTTGTTTCTCTCTTTTCCTCACTGTTGTGGCTACCGAGAAAGCAAGTTAGATTATTCTTCCCAGAAGAACAAATATTAAAAAGTCATGAAAGAGAAGAAATAAGGCAAATTCATTTGTGAAATTCACTGAAATTCACCGTCAAGATTGTCAATTATGGGCATACGACTTCTTCCTCTTCCCTCCCCTTCTCTATAAATCTCATGCTACAAGGCCTTTATTTAGAAAGCAGATGAGGCTACGGATTGAAACAAAAGAGAGATAGAAAGGATCGATCAAATTCCCTTAAATTCAATAAAGAGCTAATGAAGTTAGTCTATGTCACCAAGAATGTAGACAACGCCACTATTAATGGCAAGGCCAGCTTGAAGAAACAGATGGAGAAGAATAGCCTGCACCCTTCAAGTTTGAAAATTGGAAAGGACTCAGAGCTTTCGAAAACTATGAGAAGGGTAGAGGGTGAATAATGGTTGGGAGCAGGATATATTTATATAGTCAATTGTCTGCCTCTAGCTTCAAAGTTCTACTTCAACATAAATATTTATTGTTTTTGAGTTGTTAATAAATTTTATCAATAGTTAAATTTTATCAAGAGTTGCTGATAAAATTTATCATAAATCCTCAACTCAAAATTGCCACAAATAAAAAAAATCAAAAAAGAAGAAAAATAAAGGAGGAGAAGGCAACTGCCATGGACTCTTATCCAAAGACTTCCACTCAAATTGTTTTTTATTTTATTTTTGGTTTTTTATTTTAAAAAATAAAAAAGGCAGAGGAAATACAAAAAATGGAGGGTTATGAAAAAAAAGGACAAAGGGGTCTTTTAAGCCCTAATTTGTTTTGTAGGTTTGGCAAATTGGGCTCACCTTAGTCATATTCAATCTTGGGTAATTGTCAAGTTACCAAATGGCTTAGCAATGAAAGAAAATTCCCACCAAATTCTCAATCATTTGCATTCGCCAAGCGTTCGAGGCTCAGCTGCTCAAAAAAAACAAAAAAACGCTTCAAATGTGTGTCAACGGTTGACTCTTGAGGGGTATTTATAGAAGGCAAAAATTTAACGACAAATCGGTTGGTGCCACGCATAAAAAAATTGACCAATCACTAATGGTCACATGTCGTTGATGACGCAAAAATTAGTAATTATTTTCTTTATTTAAAAATAAGGAAGTAATTACTGGACCTATGGCTTTAACCCTAGCTGCTAAAGGCTATAAATAGGGTCCTTCCCCCCTTATGTAGAAGGAAGCATTGTAGAATTCAAATGCTCAGATTGCAAGCGGCGTCTAGATGCCAAGCGAAAAGGATTAAAACTTACAAGGTTCAGAGTCAGCAATCAACCACCTGCAAATCAAGCTCAAGAATTGTTTTAGAGTTCTTCAGCTGATTCTACATCAACCAAGATCAAGTATCACACCCTTGGAAGGCTTAAGTTAGTAGAAGATTGAATCAAAGGATTGTTTTATTGTATTTCATTCAGAGATTGTAGCCATACATATAACATTGGTACAAAATTAAATTTGCTTTCTTAATTTCTTATCTAATTTATTTTAGGCACAAAATTTGTGTTTATAACAGCATTTTATATGTTACAAATACACTACTTGCTTTTCTTTGTTTATTAAAAGACTTTATGGTCCTTGGTTATAGCATGGCAGTTTCTAAAATCCTTTCGATTAAGGCATGTTACCAACATATTGGCAGGAAATGTATCAGTCAATCTTATTTACATATAGGTCTTGACCTTAAAGGAACTCATCAAAAGGCACAACAAATAACAACTAACCCTATAGGAAATAGGGACTAAGCAAGAGTCATCAAATATTTGTTAACTACACTACTTGTTGTTGGTCATTAAAGAACTAAAAGGTGTTCAATAAAATAAGATTTTTGTTTTTCAAAAATTCTAAATAATTGTCTATGCCACTTAATGGTGTTCAACATAATACTCAAAAATATTCCATAGTACTTAATTGTCATTGTAACCATCATTATCTCCTACACTTAGCAACGCAATAAGGCTTCTCCGGTTTATAGGCAATTAACAAGAAGCACATTAGACAACACCGTGCGAAAATATGGAAGGCAAAGTGGAATGCGAGGTCAGAGATTACAAAATTGTGCACTACACTACTCGATGTTGTTTATTATACAACTTAATGTTGTTCACTAACGTTTCTCGACTTTAATTAAACTTATCAAATAAGCACATTAAAAAGCACATAAAAATGTTCACTACACAAGACAATGGGTTCATTTATTTACCAATGTTGTTCAGTATGATACTCAAACATGTTTCCTAAGTTAAGATTAGTAATTTCCCAAAAAATACTAAATAGTTCATCATACTGCTCAATGTCGTGCAATAGGGTATTTAATGTCATAATAGACCATAAAATCATTCTTTAAAACAAGATAATTAATTTTTAACCCAATCTTCATGATCACCCACACTTGATAATACAATAAGGTTTCTCTGGTTTATAGGTAAATAATAAGAAACATAGTAGACAAAACCAGGCGAAAATCTGGGAGGGGAAGTGGATGGGTTGGTTAGGGATTACAAAATAGTTCACTGCACTGTCACTGCTGTTCATTACACAACTTAATGTGATTCACTATAGTTTCTCAGCTCCAAAGAAACTTATCAAATATGAAAAAAATATTTAAAATATGGAGAAACATATTATAATTAAGATAAGTGTTTAGTTTATCCCACACTTGACACCATAATAAGCTTTCTTCGGCTTGTAGGTAATTAACAAGAAGCATATTAGACAACACCATACAAAAATCTGGAAGGAAAAGTTGAATTGGAGGTTATGGATTATAAAATTATTCACTACACTAGTGTTCATTATACAACTTAATGTGGTTCACTAAGGTTTCTCGACTTCAAAGAAACTTATCAAATGAGCATATTGAAAAACATAAAAAAATATTCACTACACAAGTCAATGGCATTCGTTGTTTATCAATGTTGTTCATTGACATAAGAAAATTCTTCTACCAACGTAATTCATGTCATACCAACTTTCATTATTCCACAAGCTCAACTACACATTAAGGTTTCTCTACTTCATAAGTGATCAATAATATGTACATCAAACAACACCTAGCAAAACTTTAGACGGGCGGAGGATTAGACGAAGGTAATTATGACTATGTTCAGTACAATATTTAACTTTGTTCATTATAAAATAGGACAAATATAGTTTTTGGAAGGGAAAATAATAGAAAATGAAAATCCAATGACAAACCTATCTCCATTAACCCCATTTTTTGCTTGCTTCCACAATAGTACCCTAGAATTGTAAAATGTACCCATTTTAGGCAAAATCACACATTCCTTAGATCCAAAAACTCTAACATATTGTTTTTGTTGAGATAGACAGGGGAAGGGAGGGGAAGAGAAGGGAAGGTAATGGAGGGGAAGGGAGAGAAAGGAAAGTGATTTGTACTCACCTTGTTTGGATATGTTATAAGAGGAGATAGAGGGGAAGGGGGAGAACTATTAAAAATCTTTACTTCCCTTCCTTTCCCCCTCATTTTTGGGGGTGAAAGAAAATGAGGGGAATAGGCAGAATGTGGTGAAATCTTTCCCTTGGTTCCCCTTCCTTCCCTGTCATTTATTATTCCGAAACAAGGGGAGTAAGTGTTTATTAACCTTCATTCCTCTCCCCTCCCCTCCTCTTCTCTCCCCTCAATCCAAATAGATTATAAAACTGAGATAGTGAATGCAGGCATATGACAACTATGATTACGTAATCCAAATAGCATCCCCCCCAAACGAAACCATGCCCATGATCATGGATGGATCCATAAATAGTGTCGAATTACTACTATGGATTATGATGGAATAAACGACCTTGTAAAACTAGAGATAGGAATCGAAGAGGGGCAGAAAACCAAAAACGAAACATAATTGATGAATATAAGATATAAAATACAATCAAAAATAAACTTAGGTACAATGGATACTAAAGAAGAACTTGAACACTATAATGCCTCCATAACACAACTCACAATGTCTTAAAAACTCGATACATAAATTATAACATTAGTGCTGAACACTGCAAATATAAATTGTCTTCAATTCTATGATAGCACTTTCAGTGCTTATCATTATGAGTAGCATTTGCTAGAAACTCATCATTAGGCAATTGGTGGAATACTGGCGAAGCCGTCATTGGCATAAACACAGAACTGTCATTGGTTGGATCAAAATAGTATGCTAGATGACAAGACATGGATGAGAATGCACCCCACGTGAAGGGGAAAAAGGGCCGTAAATTGCTTCCAATATATCAATAAGAAAGCACACGGCATCAACATAATTGGTCATTATACTACTAAACATTTTTCATTGTTAAACTCAATATGATTCACTAATGTAAAACCACTTGAGCATGTATACTAAATTGGTCAAAATTGATAACTAACAAAAGCACATGGCATCAATCAAAATGTTAACTATATTATTCAATGTCCTTCGCTATACTACTTAATGTTGATCGCTAGCATAAATGGCATGAACACACATGACT
Source organism: Stenocereus thurberi (assembly GCA_002740465.1). Lineage (NCBI taxonomy): Eukaryota > Viridiplantae > Streptophyta > Magnoliopsida > Caryophyllales > Cactaceae > Stenocereus > Stenocereus thurberi. The sequence continues at coordinate 29,828 of NCQT01062751.1, forward strand.
AAACAAGTACATCTAAATAAACCTATATTTAACTGACCCACATGGTGTTGAATGTGTAGACTTGTAGATGGTAGGTTAAATGTTGGAACTGTAACCTGCTATAAAATGAATAATTAATTAGTAACACAACATATAACAAATATATGTATTAAATTATAACAATATTAGTAGCGAACTTGTTGAAGTATATGCGCGTAACTTGTGCCAATATAAGAAGGAACACTTGGAAAAGATGCTCCCTTCTGCTATACAACTAATATGAAAATAGAGATCACTAACAATTTTTAAATTACTTAAAGTTGTCAAATCTCTCTAATACTTGAATCAAACCAAAGAAACAAGATATTTGAACAAAAATATTTAATAACTGGACATAAATTTCAATGGAAATAGTAAACAAGTACTTAAAGACACATTGGAGAAAGATGTAAAGAATTTTTCATTGATCCTTGTCATTCGGTGTGACAAATCTAATCACGTGCAAATAGAAAGTTAAATAAATAATCAGTCTACTTTAATCATCATCAAACATTTCCTGATTGACAAATTATTATGTATTCATTCAATACAATAATGAAACTTTCACAATTTGATAGTAGCTTCAATAAAATTTGTACAAAAAGTGTACCTGGTGTGTTGTTGTACAAGAAGCCACATCATATCTTTATCTTGCTCCGTTTAACTTGATCACATTTCTTTTCAACGATACTCTTAAACCTCTTATTTCTTACCCCTTTTTGATGAGATCCAAGAGGATTTAGCACATTTTATAATGAATTCAAATTCTTCCCTTGGCCATCGCTCTCATAATATATAGATCCAACATCAAATTCAGTTAGCTCCTTGAGCTCCATAAAATACATTTCACAGTGAGCCCTTGCATTCTTGTTCATTTGGTGAGCTGTAATTAGTGAATTCATTTTTCTCATCATTTGCATCGTCCAAACAAACAAGCAAACCATAGTCTCTTTATCACTAGATTTCCCCAAATCAAGGGTTTGACAATCTTTTATGTCCTTACACCACCTCTAGATCATATATTGATCCGACAGTTGTTCAACACAATATGCATGTAGCACCATTCAGCAATGGGAATACAAAATTGAAACCTATATAAACATCTTACAAGTACATTCGTTAAAGCCTTGCTCTTTATTAAAAGTAACAATATGTCGAAACTCATATGGCTCGTCTCCGTGAGGTTCACTTGCAACCCTTACGTCCATACCTCAAAAGACCTGTCACATGTAGAACTTTCAACTTCTTTGTAATTATATGTAGAACCATCAATAAACTCCTGCTTAAACATCAAGAAAGCTTCAACAGTATACATGGACAATGCATGTTTCAAATGCTTATTGAAGGAAATGCCTTTTTTGCTTTGGCTTTGGTACATCTATGATCTTTGCCATTGTCTTTGCTCCTCCACTTAGATACAACATCACAAAAGATATTACAAAAGTCATAAAGATTAGCTATGGTGCAAAACCTTCTTTTCAAAGATATGTTCATTGTTTCGCTCATTTGTGAAGATAATATGCCTCCAGAAAAATAGGCTTCTGAAAAAGCCAAGCACCCTTTTTCTCGCAAACTATACAAGTTACAAAGCCATCAATTGTTACTACAATTGCACTTTTTTGTCATCCTGAAATTAACAAAGCAAGTTAAAGGCATTACTATCTAAATTAATCATAAAATATACATACCTTATCCATCATTGATATTGTATTTGAAAATACTAAACCTGAAGTTTCTTGTAATCCTACTAATAATTAAACAATAGCACAGACCCTTGTAGAAAAACTGAAGGTACAAAGCACAACTTAAAACAAGGCTAATAAAATAAAACAACAAACATAGTAAAATTTTATTCATTACATTAACGGATACAGGGAGATATTAGAGCACCTTTTTTTTTTTTAATAATTTGGTTGCAGTTTTGAAACACATATCTTCCTAGTGAAATACAACAATAAACTTGGTAGGGAGCTTAGTTACCTAATAAAAGACTGCTCATGTCGAGGAAGCCAGTTGTTTACAGTTAACTTCCAGTAGCAACATATGGTATTTGCA
>NCQT01062763.1:25755-36020 GCA_002740465.1 Stenocereus thurberi
CTGTAGGATTTCAACACACTTTCACTAGACGGGCCGAACATGTTACAACTGTAATACACGTGACTCAGTCACACACGTAGCTTGGTCTACCCCATACCTTCGTTACAAACACCACGTAACTTAGTTTACCCCAAGACTCTCGTTACAACCACATCCACCGTCTCCCAAGACTTAGACACTCTCTTATCTCAACGACGGAAAAGAGAAAAAGAAAAACACCTTACTTGAATGCTTCTAAACAAGCTGAATATAAGCTACAATACAATCCCTATTATGCCAAAATTGAAGACTCGATTTAGCACCCGCTTTGAAGGTTTTCTCTTAGAAAGATTCAGACTCACAAAGACACTTTTTAACCCTTGGAAAACCTATGTTCAAACGTTGAGGGGAGAGGAGACTTAAATAGTATGGTGCATGTGCCACAAGTGTAGGGCAAAGGGAATTCCATGCCCTCTCAGTAACTTAGCAGCCTAGCCCCTCACAATCTCTTTACTTGATATCCTTCCCTTAAAGGATAGGATAACATCTTTCAAAGATCTTTCAAAATTATTTTTAAGGAAAGAAACCTTTTTGGACTCTACTACTAAAATCTCTCAATATTTTCTTTAAAAGAAGAAATCTTTCTAGACTCAACTAACGCAGAAAAAATTGTCCTCATTATTTCAGGAAATTCAACAGTCAAAAAAATCATTTTAAAATCAGAAAACTCATTTTTATCTTTAACGTCAAAGCACTGCAGACCTGACTTCTCAGAACTGTTCTAAGGTAGTGTTCTGAAGTGCCTGAAAGAACCATTCAAAGCAAGCGCTAAGTCAAGAACCTTCTAATTGGCATATTAATAAGAATATAAAAATAAAACCAATACTAAGCCTAGGACTCTTGTTATCAGCTGAACTCCTTGCACATGTATCAACTTTGATGCTCCACGCTTATTCAAACTGCTCCAAGAATTTTCCGGATCCTGTTTCAACACACAACTCAAGCACAACATATTGACTATTATATTTAGATTGTTATTATCAAAACCTTACACATTAATTGGGTCAGCAATTTCCCCCTTTTTGATGATAACAAACCAAATGACTGTTAGACGTCATCTATGACAGGGCAAAATACATTAGTGCCAAAATAATTTATTCAATCCACACTAGAGAGAAAGCAAGAGTTAAGAAGTCAACTTAAAACTAGGCAAACCAATTGAAACGAAGTCATACTCATCTTCCTTCTTTTGACATCATCGAAAAGGATGAGGAGGCCGGAAGTGAAAATCCAGTGTGGATGCAATCACCATCCAGGAACATTCACAAACCACCACCAGTCATATACATAACCAAGTGTTTTAAAAACAGTGTTGGAAACAAGGGAAGGAATAGAGTTAGGTAGATGAAGGTGGAGCAGGAAATTTGACTGTGAGGTCAAGAAGGGCACTCAGTAGATCCTCGTAACGCTTTGCACTGAAAGCCTTTTGCTCTGTAAGCACCTACTTTACTTCAGCTATCTCCCCCTTCAATGTGATCTGATTCTACAACATTGTGTCAATGGTAGGAGCACCGAATATGGTGGCTTCACTAGGAACAGGACCAATGGGTGTTTGGAGGCCCTGTTCTGACGTTGCACTGCCGCCCTTTATTACCTTGAAGCCACACCCAATCAGAGTACTGTTGCCGATTTCATCACTGACCTGAAAGCCTACTCTCTTCTGTAAGGGAATCCCAAGCATTTCAAACACTAAAGTCAGCAAGAATTCATACCCTATATCATGATCCTTGGATGTGTTTGCAATTCTTGCAATGTGGCTAATCATGATGGTAGGCAAGTTAATTTACTCACCCTAATCCAATAAATCATTGTAACACATGTCAATGGGATCAACAAGGTTGCATCCCTGACCTCAGGGAACAATATTCTTCATCACAAACAAAAACAGCAATCGAGGCAATGGCATCATTTCCCTCTTTCTCACAGACCGGGACATAGTCAAATGGGGCTTTTGGGCCAGTCTTTAGGTTAATTCTAATAATCGCTCATCACCAAGTACGCTTTTGTCCTCACGTACATACACATTGAAGCCTTCTGATGACACCTAAGCAACTCACCTAGCTCCCTAGCATCAAACCGTACTTCATTACCATTAACTGTGCTTATCACCACTCCATTGATGACGACACAGTTGGCATAGAACTCAGCCAAGTCTGACACCGAACACGCTCTCTTAGTATCTGTGAATAGGTCCAATCATCCCTGAGCTTCCAACTTCTCTAAGAACAATGCTGGCCCCTGTTCTTGAAAGTATGATACCTTAACCACCTTCCCACGAACCACAGATTTCTGGAGGAAGTGCTCATATCTCTCAGCAATTGTCACGTTCTTCCTAACTTTCTTTTTCTTTGGTTCATCAGATTCTTCAATCAGTTCTGACACTTGTTCTGGGGCAGCCCATTTCTGTGCAGGTTTCTTTGGTGGAACTGGTTTGATGGGTGTTTTGGTAGGAGTTTTGGTAGATGTTTTAGTAGATTTAGGGGTCGGTTTCTTCTTCATGACAGAACTTTCAACTATGTCTTTGGCAAGGGTAGTACAATGGGAGGACCTGAACTTCGAGTTCGAGGCCACGGTAGGGGTGCAGTTAGAGGTACGTTAGATGAAGTGGTAGTTTTTCGGTGGCATTTAAGGGTCGGTCTAGTCGTTGTTTGGGGCTTAATTGGGACAGTTCTTTTGGACCTCAAAATTAGTTCATCCTTATCACTATCTTTAGTATCTTCAACAACAAATTCATTATCCGTATGCTCAACATCAAATTCTTTAGACTACCCAACTGACTCATCCTCAAGTCCCCCTAATCTCGACGTGGGCACAGCCGGGTCATATACCACTATCTCCCATCCCGTAATTGGGTGTACCTTAGGTATTTCATCAGAATTCAAGCCCACTAATTGCAAGTCTAAGCTCTTCAAGAACCCAAAAATAGAAGGAGTAGAGAGGGAGTGTTTTCTATACCAAATGTGCTTGCTTGCAGCGATGGTGGCACCGGTGATGCCCCCTCAGTACTTATCCAATGTCCTCCCCTTTTTCTTGATAATTGCTCCTGTAACGATCTTGGATAAGAAGTCTTGCGCTTGGAGGATTCTCGACGGCCGCGAGTTCTTGCCATCTTGGAGATTTTAAAGGATTTGGAGTTGGGGTTTAAGTGGGTTTTAGGAAGGAGAGGGAAATTGGGTTCTTTGAGAGAGAGAAAGAGGTGGACGGATGGGTTATGAAGAGAGAGAGTTGAGGGTTTTAATATTTGATATGAGTGGCTCAAAAATTGAGGGTTGTGGAGAGAGAATATTTGCATACAACACATCATTACACATTAGGTAGGCTACAAATTGTAGGTTAGGTGTAATAAAAGGAATTTCGGTTTCCAACATTCTTTTGATAATGCCACTTGGTCAGCACATGATACAAATAATGGTCAGGTCTGTTCCTAGAACCTGTTCTTACTGTTAAAAGTTTGGCATCTCAGGACATTAAGGGCAATATCATTAGATATGAACGAGTGTCACCATGTTACATTCTACACATATGCCAATAGAAGCACAAAAAATTGAATACATCCATTGGAATAATTTATTTGGCTTAAAGACCCTTAACTAGTCAATCATTGGGGATTATACAAGCATGCTCAAGTCCTTTTAATCATACCCAATTTAAGTCTATTCCTCTCAAACTGCTCTCTACTCAGTGCCTTGGTAAAGATATCAGTAATTTGTTTATCAGTGGCACAAAAATTCATAGAAATCAAGCCCTTTTCAACATTATCTCTCAAAAAGTGATGACGTATGTCAATATGCTTAGTCCTTTTACGTTGACATAGATTTTTGGCAATGCTAATTGNACTTGTGTTATCACAAAATATAGGAATGCATCCTGTGTCAATAGAAAAGTCCTTGAGTTGTTGTCTTATCCACAACAATTGAGCACAATAAGAAGCAGCCGCTGCATACTCAGCTTCTACTGTGGACATGGCAATGGAGTGTTGTTTCTTGGTTGCCCAAGAGACCAAACAGGGCCCAAGAAAATGAGCCATACCTGAGGTGCTTTTTCTATCAACTAAGAATCCAGCATAATCCGCATCCGCATATCCAATGAGATCAAAATTGTACCCTCGAGGATGCCATAAAACTAAGTTTGAGGTGTGTTTCAAATATTCCAAAATTCGTTTTACAACTTTCAAATGTGTTTCTTTAGGATTTGACTGAAAATGGGCGCATAAACTAACACTGAAAATAATGTCGGGTCTACTGGCAGTTAGGTATAGAAGCGACTCTATCATGCCCCTATAGGATTCCTCTTCAACTGATGGACTCCCATCATCCACAACCATCCTGGTTGAAGAAGAGATGGGTGTGTCTATGGCCTTAGCCGAGTCCATTCCAAACCGCTTAATTAACTCCTTGACATATTTTTGTTAATGTATCATAGTTCTGTTTGAGGTTTGCTTGATTTGCAAGCCTAAGAAAAAATTAAGCTCGCCCATCATGCTCATCTCAAACTCACTCCTCATCAATTTTGAACATTCATCACATAAATCACTGTTGGTTGCACCAAATATAATGTCATCGACATATACTTAAACAATCAACAAATGTTCCCTGTTTGATTTGAGAAACAAGGTATTATCAACCTTGCCCCTTTGAAAACCATTATTGATTAGAAATTTTGATAAGCGTTCATACTAAGCTCTAGGAGCTTGTTTTAAACCATAAAGAGCCTTGTCAAGTTTAAACACATGGTTAGGGAAATCGTCATTTTTAAAACCAGGGGATTGACTCACATACACCTCTTCCTTAAGGTATCCATTGAGGAATGCACTCTTGACATCCATTTGGTACAGCTTGATCTCCATGTGTGCTGCGAAAGCCACCAAAATGCGGATGGCCTCGATCCTTGCAACAGGTGCAAATGTTTCCTCATAATTGATCCCCTCTTCTTGGTTATAACCTTGAACCACCAGCTTGGTCTTGTTCTGAGTGATTATTTCGAACTCATCCAGTTTGTTCTTGAACACCCACTTGGTGCCCATTATTGATCTATCATTAGGCCGTGGTTCTAGGTGTCAAACCTTGTTCCTTTCGAACTGGTGAAGCTTCTCTTTCATAGCAGTAACCCAGTCAGAATCTGCAAGAGCTTCATGAGCATTCTTTGGTTCAATATTAGGTACAAAGGCATAGAAGGCGCAAAAGTTACTGAGTTTGGATCTGGTTTGAGCCCCTGTGTTAATATCATACACAATCTAGTCAAGGAAGTGCGAACTCTAGTGCTTCTAGGGTCGTGGAATAAATGGATCCACAGATATATTTTCCAATCTCCCCTAGATACTTGATGAAACTGGTTATAGATCTGTTTTGGAGCCTGTTCGCACATCAGTTTGGGAAGGACTAGGTTGAGTGGGCCAATTCTGTTCCAAATCAGGTTCAACAATTCTTCCCCCTGACTGGTTTACTCCCTGCCCACCTTCCACATTATCAGATCCAAGACTTGTTTTACCTTAAGGAGCCTTACCGTTGTTTACCATGGAGCTTTGAGTGAGCGAGAAGTCTTTTCTCACAAGACCAAGTTCGAGCTCTTTTTCCTATGTATCATGCTCAATCAAGAAGTTAGTTTCATCAAACAGTGCATACACACTCCCCTCAACACACAAGGTTCTTTTATTAAACACTTTGTATGCCTTATTGTGTGGGGAGTACCCTAGGAATATGGCTTCATCACTTCTAGGGTCTAACTTTCCCAAGGGTTCCTTCCCATTATTGTGCACATAGCATTTGCAACCAAATACCCTCAAGTGCATAATATTGGTTTTGGTCCTTTGAAAAGTTCATAAGAAGTCTTATTAAGTATGGGTCTAATCATGCATCTATCAATAATATAGCATGATGTGTTCAATGCTTCTACCCAAAAGTTTCTAGGAAGACCACTAGCGACCAGTATAGTCCTAGTAATGTCTTCTAGAGTATGATTTTTACTCTCTATCACCCCATTCTGTTGAGGTGTTCTGGGGGTAGAAAAATTGTGATTAACGCCTGTTCATTGCAATATTTAATGAAGCTAGAGTTTTTAAACTCTTTGCCATGGTCAGACCTGAGACTCACCAATGAGTATCCTACTCCATTTTTAATTTTCTTAAGAAGTACAAGAAACTTTTTAAATGATTTATCCTTTGATGCTACCAATAAAGCCCAAGTGAAACGAGAGTCATCATCCACTATAACAAATACATACATCTTCCTGCCTCTATTTGTGATCCTCATAGGACTACACAAATCAACATGTAGTAGTTCAAGAGGTTGGGAAGTGCTAACACAGTTCTTTGACTTGAAAGAAGTCCTAACTTGCCTTCCTCTATCACAAGCATTGCACACCTTGTCATCATTGTACTTGATGGAAGGTAGTCTGACTACTAGGTCCTTGGAAACGAGTTTATTCAAAAGAGAGAGGCATGCATGTCCTAGCCTCTTGTGTCAAAGCGTAACATCATTATCAAGAGCACTCAAACAAGTTAAATGATTTTGGGGAAGTGAAAGAACACACGCTTCAAACACATTATTGTATCGCTTCCCCCTCAACACAACATCACCAAATTTAATATTAGTAATCAAGCATTGATCCAAAGAGAAGCCAACGTGATTACCTCTATCACATAATTGAGACACACTTAGCAAATTATATTATAAATCGTCTACCAAGTATACATTATTAATAGAGTGAGAAAGTAATTTACCTATCTTACCTACACCGATAATTTTCCCAGACTTGTTGTTTCCAAATGCCACTCTCCCTCCATCAAACGCTGTAAGTGAGAGGAAGTTCGATTTGTCTTTGGTCATATGCCTTGAGCAACCACTATCCAAGGACCATAGTTGATTGCCTGCTCTCACTTTAGCCTGTAAAACAGCTAAGTGTTAGTCTTAGGAATCCAGATCCACTTGGGCGCCATTTTCTTGGACATGGAGGTTAACTCATCTTTTCGAATCCACATTTGTTTAATATACAATGAGTTTCTCTCAACGACCCCTTTTCTTAAAGGACAAACATAGCGATAATGCCCAGCTTTTCTATAGTGAAAATAGATAACATTTTTTTAAGTCCAACATATTTTTCGTTTATTGGCCTAGTAACACGCCTATCCACCCGTCCCAGTCCCTTTCTGTTTCGGCTATGGTGAGTGTTGAGCCAATTAAGCGCTTCTGAAGAACTGTTCCAACGCCTGTTCTCAGTGAGGTCAGATTCGACCTTATAAGCCTTTTCTAGCAGCTGATTGTTTTCACTCACCAAGGATTCTAGTCTAAGTTTCAGGCTTAGGGACTCACTTTTTAGCCTGGAGAGATCAGTGTTAAGCACTTCCTCTCTTGTGTTCATAAGGTCCTTAAGCATGTCAAGGTCTTCACATAGGGCACGAGCTTTTTCTTCTGCCTTAAGTTTCTCACATTTGAGGATTTCATTGACATGTTCAAGTTCTAGTTTGTTCCATTCAAGCATTCTAACATTTTTTTCAATTCGGAGCAAACATCTTTAAGCATGCAATTTTCAGTAGTTATTGCCCCACATTCATCCATGAGGGTGAATAATAATTTCACAACTTTAGCTTTACTAAGTCCACGTACCTTATCCTTGAGTTGGGATAAGCTCTCGATCGATTCAAGGTCTGATTCGGACTCACTTCAGGCTATGAGGGCTTCTACAACTTCTTCCTCTTGAGAGTCTTCTTCTTCCTCTGAAGTTTCACCCTAGGCTACAATCATTGCCTTAGTGAAAAGCCTCGAGGAGCTGCTCTGTTGTGGCCTCTTGCCATGGTTTCGGAACTGTTCTGACCCCGGTTCTTCCTTCTGCATGAGGCAGTTCTTCACAATGTGATCGGGTTTTCCACATCTAAAGCACTCCGAATGCTGATCATGATCATTGTTCTGTTTCTTTTGTTGATGTTCCCTCTAACTTTCTTGAAGAATTTCTTAAGCTTTCGAGTTACCATGGCTATCTGTTCAATATCCAAGTCCGAATCATCACTTTCTAAAGCCTTTAGAGCAAAGCCTCACACTTTCCTCGTTTCTTCCTTCACCTGGGAGCTTTTCCTCAATTCGTATGTTTGAAGGTTCCCAATGAGCTCTTCCAAGGAGATCTCGTTTATCTTCTTTGCTTCTTAGATAGCTGTAACTTTCGTTTCCCACAATTGAGGCAAAAACCGTAGGATCTTCCTTACCAATTCTTCAGTGGTAAAGGATTTTCCTAACGATTTCAGCTTATTGGTAATGTGGGTAAAACGAGTGTACATATCCATCACAGTCTCTTTATCGCTCATTTCGAACAGCTCATATTTCCTCGTTAGCAGTTCAATCCTGGACTGCTTGACCTAGTTGGTTCCTTCATGGGCTACGTGAAGGGCATTCCATATCTCCTTTGCGGACTCACACTCTAAGATACAAGTGTATTCATCTGTTCCAAGGCCAAAGTATAGCAGCTTCTTGGCTCTAGCATTTTTCTCCATCTTTTTGAAGTCATCCGGGTTGAACTCATTTGACTTCTTAGGAACGATCTTGCCATCTTCCGTGGTCTTCATTAGAATGTAGGGACCATTCTTAATGATCATCCATAGCTTGTAGTCATCAGCCTGAATGTAATTCTCCATATGATTCTTCCACCAGTTGTAATGTTGTCCATTGAAGTATGGTGGTCAAGTCACGGATTGACCCTCTAAAATTCCTTGTGGTGTACTCATCTTTTTAGGATCTCTCAAGGTGTTGACCTAGGTTTGAGAACTCTGCTCTGATACCACCTATTGGATTTGACCGCACAAGGACACAATAGGGGGTGAATTGTGTCTATCAATTTTTTTCCGATTGTTTCTGAACACTCGTGAAATCTGTTTGGACTGCGTGTTTAGAGTGAAGCAGAAACAAAACTAATTGCGAAAATAACAAAGGAGACACAATATTTTTACGTGAAAAACCACCTCTGGCCCAACTGAGGTGTAAAAATCACGACCTACCTCTATAGGATTTCAACGCACTTTTACTAGACGAGTCGAACACGTTACAACTGTAACACACGTAACTCAGTCACACACGTAACTTGGTCTACCCCAGACCTTCGTTATAAATACCACGTAACTTAGTCTACCCCGAGACTCTCGTTACAACCACGTCCACTGTCTCCCAAGACTTGGACACTCTCTTATCTCAATGATGGAAAAGAGAAAAAGAAAAACACCTTACTTGAATGCTTCTAAATAAGCTAAATGTAAGGTACAATACAATCCCTATTTTGTCAAAGTTGAAGACTCGATTTAGCACCCGTTTTGAAGGTTTTCTCTCAGAAAGATTCAGACTCACAAAGACACTTTTTTAACCCTTGGAAAACCTATGTTCAAACATTGAGGGAAGAGGAGGCTTAAATAGCATGGTGTATGTGCCACAAGGGTAGGGCAAAGGGAATTCCACGCCCTCTCAGCAACTTAGCAGCCAAGCCCCTCACAATCTCTCTACTTGATATCCTTCCCTTAAAGGATAGGATAACATCTTTCAAAGATCTTTCAAAATTATCTTTAAGAAAAGAAACCTTTTTAGACTCTACTACTAAAATCTCTCAATATTTTCCTTAAAAGAAGAAATCTTTTTAGGCTCAACTAATACAGAAAAATTTATCCTCATTACTTCAAGAAATTCGACAGTAAAAAAACTCATTTTAAAATCTTGAAACTCGTTTTTATCTTTAACGCCAAAACACTGCAGACTTGACTTCTCAGAACTGTTCTGGGGCAATATTCTGAAAAACGTGAGAAAACCTTTCAAAGTAAGTGTTAAGTCAAAAATCTTCTAATTGACATATTAACAAGAATCTAAAAATAAAGTCAATACTAAGCCTAGGACTCTTGTTATCAATTGGACTCCTTACACATGTATTGACTTTGATGCTCACACTCATACAAACTGCTCCAAGTATTTTTCGGATCCTGTCTCAACACACAACTCAAGCACAACATATTGACTAGTACATTTGGATTATTATCATCAAAACCTTACATATTAATTGGGTCAACAGTGCATACCCTGAAGAGGCCGGCATTGGAGGAGAAGTACCTCCTCTCCGCCGGTATAAGTCTATTATTCTTGACCCTAACGCCACTGCGAATAGACCGCCTCCGGGATGTATGGCAATCTACCAAGCGGCCTTCTCGTACGGCCTGAGATTTCCCCTACACCCAGTCATCGTGGAAATCTTAAGCAAATACGAAT